>JARQOD010000036.1:0-127500 GCA_033576555.1 Oophaga sylvatica
TACAACCGGGAATCTAAAACCTTTCCCCCAAACAAATTCTTCCTGCCCATCGATTGACTGGGTCAGGGCAAGGAGAAGAACTTTCCGGGAAAACCGTTTTGGGGTCGCGGGCCTTTAGTAGGGATAATGAAAGACAGGGGGGTTTTTCTCATAGTTTGGGCCCAATTTTGAAGACGAAAAAAGAAAACGGCATTTTAAAATTTTTACTGTTTTTAAATAGGGCCCCAATGTACTTATGCCCCAACTTAGAGGGGAAATCCTTAATTTAAAGATTTCTGGTTGACAGCCAGCCCCGTCTCCTCCCTTGAAAGCTGGTGAGGTTTACGAAATTTATCGCTGCTTTTGTACCTTTTCCTGACCCGATTCCGGGATTCTCCTTTAGAAAAATCCATATTCTTCTGAAAAGACGTGTTTCTTTCGCCATTTGCTGGTTAAAGGGGGTTTCTAGGGGAAAATCGGGGTAGAATGTTGGGAAATGTTAACCTAGATTAGAGAAAAAAGGGACTGCAAGTGGGGCCCACTCTGAAGAGTTGTTATAGGGGAGAACTCAGCAAATTTGGAAGTAGATCCCCCCAAATCATCCTGTGGGGTGGGGGGATAAAGCAGCGGGAAAATACTGCCCCAGGGTTTGATTGGTTCGTTCGGTCTTTTCCTTTAGTCTGGGGATGAAAAGCAGAAGAAAGGTTTACTTTAATGCCCCAATGCTGCACAGAAATTTTTAAAAACCTAGAAGTGAATTGCACCCCTCGATCCGAAATAACCTCATCCGGTACTCCATGTAAGCGAAACACATCTTTAATCATCAAATCTGATGTCTGTTTTGCAGTGGGTAAGCCGACACAAGGGATAAAATGAGCTGCCTTTGTTAGACGGTCAACCACCACTAGAATGGTGTTCTTCCCTTGAGAGGTTGGTAACTCCACAATGAAGTCCATAGAAATGGATCCCCACGGGCGGGACGGGGTGGGAAGAGGCTGTAACAGACCAGTTGGTGAGGAGCGAGGTGTTTTGCATCTTGCACAGACTTCACATGAAGTGACATAGTTTAAAACATCCTTCCTGCAAGTGGGCCACCAAAAGAAACGAGAGAGAAATTCCTGTGTCTTTAGAATTCCTCTATGCCCAGCTATCTTGGAATCGTGAATGAGTTGCAATACTCTCAATCTGACTGTTTCAGGAATATACAGGCGTTGTCCCTGAATCCACACACCATTCTTAAAGGCAAGACTTACGTCCCTTGGGGGTTGTGCCAAAAAGGAATCCGCATGGTATGCTTCCTTGATGTCCTTAAGTAGGTCTTGATTATGAATTACTCCTAGGAATCTAGAGTCAGGAAGAATAGTCTTAGGAGGAGTAATTGGACGTGTCTCTGCTGAGTAAATCCTAGAGAGTGCATCAGCCTTTCCATTGCGCGATCCTGGTCTATAAGAAATGATAAAATTAAATTGGTTTAAGAAAAGATTCCAGCGAGCCTGGCGAGGAGTCAGGCACTTAGCCGACCTGATAAACTCAAGGTTACGATGATCTGTCAGGACGACTATTTGCTGTGCAGCTCCCTGAAGAAGGTGTCTCCATTCTTTGAAGGCGGCAATAATGGCCAACAACTCTCTATTGCCCACATCGTAGTTCCTCTCAGCCGAAGACAACTGCTGGGAAAAGAAGGCACAGGGATGCAAGACATTCTTCTCACCTGTTCTCTGAGAGAGTATAGCTCCAACGGCACAGTCTGAAGCATCCACCTCTATTATGAAGGCAAGCTCGGGGTTGGGATGTACTAGGATAGGTGCAGTGGTAAATTTATCTTTTAGACGGGAAAATGCTTCCTGGGCTTGGGGAGTCCAGGAGAACCTAGACTCTTTCCGGGTAAGTTGGGTGATAGGTGACACTACCTCAGAGAAATTTCTAATGAAACGTCTATAGAAGTTGGCAAACCCGATGAAGCGCTGTACCTCCTTCACATTTCTAGGACTTGGCCAATCCTTGATGGCTTGGGTTTTGCTTCCATCCATACTAATTCCTTGTGTAGACAGTACATACCCCAGAAATTGAATTTCGGTCCTATGGAATTCACACTTTTCAAGTTTGATGTAAAGATGATTTTGTCTTAGACGTTCCAAGACCATTCTCACATGTCCATGATGTTCCTCTGTGGAGTTAGAAAAAATTAGAATATCATCCAAATAAATTACCACGAATGTATCTAGGAGATCTCTGAAGATGTCATTCACCAAGTGTTGGAAAGTGGCTGGGGCGGTACTCAGACCAAAAGGCATAACTAGATATTCAAAGTGTCCATAGCGTGACCTGAATGCAGTCTTCCATTCATCCCCAGGTCTAATACGGAGTAAGTTATAGGCCCCACGAAGATCTAGTTTAGAGAAAATTTTGGCATGTCGCACTCTCTCCAATAACTCAGGGATTAAAGGCAATGGATAACGGTTTCTAATAGTAACCTTATTGAGTTCCCTATAGTCTATGCATGGTCTCAGAGTTCCATCTTTCTTCTTTACAAAGAAGATGGGTGCACCTGCAGGAGATGAAGAGGGGCGTATGAAGCCCTTGGCTAGATTTTCGTCTATGTAATCCTTTAAAGCCTTTAGCTCGGGCCCCGCCAGGGGTAGATCTTACCAAAAGGTATCTCTGCTCCAGGCAATAATTCAATTGGACAATCATATGGACGGTGAGGAGGAAGCTGGTCAGCGTTCTTCTTGTCACATAAATCCACATAGTCCTGGTATACAGCTGGTAGTTCAGGGACTGACATGGTTCCTTTAGGAACAGAGCAAGCTGAAACTTTTGGACTCATCTGTTTCTCTGGAAATTGTAATTCCTTGGTCTCCCAGTTAATGGTAGGATTCTGAGCCTGCAGCCATGGTAGCCCTAGAATAATGGGAAAGTGGGGAGAAGAGATAAGCATAAAGGACAGTTTCTCTTGATGATCTTTACCCATAAGAACCCTCAAAGGCTCTGTTTCCTGATCCACTGGTCCAGAGGTCAGCAGGGAGCCATCCACAGTTTCCATCTGTACTGGAGTAGCCTTCTTCACTGAACGTATCCCCTGTTTCAGAGCAAAGGAGACATCCATAAAATTTCCACTTGCCCCTGAGTCGATCATAGCAGAGCTAGACACCCAAGCTGAGTCAACCCAGAGTTTGATGGAAAGAAAGCAATGAGAATTGTTTTTCTTACAACTCAGCTGGGACACCGCTGAGGAAACTTGAAAAATGGCAGCGTTTACACAGTCAACGTCCTCAGAGGTAACGGAGTTTAAGTCCGAGAAATCAAGATCTGTTGCTGCAGATCTCTCTGGAGCCTGAGGCTCGGACCTGACAGATCCCCTCTCGCAACACTCACAATGAATGAGTGCTGCAGTAGTCTTACGAGAACGGCTGGGGCAGTTTATAATGAAGTGCCCTGACTTACCACAATAGAAACATAGATTTTCCTTAAAACGATGTTCCTTGCGTGCATCACTAACCCGTCGTTGTAAAGAGTCTACCTGCATGGGTTCGGGTTCAGGTTCCCGTGTAATCCTACTCAAAGGTTCCTTAGCTGGAGAGGAAGGTAGGAAAAGGTTAGTGCGATTGCTTTCGAACCATCTCTCTTGCCTGCGTTCAGTCAGACGAGTATCAATACGGATGCAGTAGATAATAAAGTCACCTAACGCAGTGGGAGGGTCGGCACGAGCAAGTTCATCCTTAATCAGTGGAGATAACCCCTTTCGAAAAATAGATTTTTTGGCGGAACTGTCCCAGGTGGTATCAAGGGCCCATCTCCTGAAATCCAAGGCATATTCAGCTACCGAGTGCTTACCTTGGCGCAAAGCTAACATGGCTGCTTCAGCTGTTGCACCTCGATTGGGGTCATCAAACACCTGCCCCATGGCTGAAATAAAAGCATCAAGGTGATTCAAACAATCATCCTCAGTCTCAATCAGAGGGTTTGCCCACATCAAAGCCTTGTTGGTAAGCAACATAATTATAGTAAGCACCTTAGATCGTTCAGTGGGAAATTGTGAAGCATGTGCAGAAAAAAAAAGATTGCATTGATTAATAAATCCCCTGAATTTCTCACGTTCACCGCCAAAACGAAAAGGGGGCAACTTGGGAATCCCAGAACTCGGGGCTACGGCAGGAGCCTGGACTCGCTCTTCTAGAACCTCAATCCTGGCTCGCAAATCCTGGGCAGTCTGTCCAAACACTTGCAAATTGTGATTAGTGAGGTCCTGTAGGCTTGAAAAACGGGTCTTTATATTCTGCAAATCTGCAAGGATATTATCAGTCACTCCGCAAAGTTCCTTTATGCGGGCCTCCATTTTCCAGATCTTTTAAGACAGGAGTACTGGAAGAAGAGGAGAGGAGAAAAAAAAAACAATAGTGTTTACCTGTGGTAACACTGCAGAGAGAAAAAAAAATTAAGGGAACTGCTCACCTGGAATGGTTGTGAGAAGTCACAACCACTGTCATCACAGAAAGTACAACCGGACATCCGATATCCACAGTTACAGCAGACACAGCCTTTCCAGACCCAGCAGACACTAACGTTTTGGCTTCAGAATCTTGTAATGTATGTAGTACAGTTCATATAGCGTCTTGTGCTTGGGTGCGATGAAAATACATGAGACACAGGTTTGATATAGAAAGTCTTGTATTACTTCATACAAGTTGGCAAAAATAGTCACACAGTTTGCAGACACAGAAGCAGGAGACACAGCAGGCCAGAGTAATCTAAGCTCAGCAATCACTCTCCACAACAGGTTTAGGATCTTCTTCTCTGTTACCGTAAGTCCATGCAAACGTGGGTCTTTCAAAGAGCAGGGTTCAGAGTCCACAAGTGCTTCAGAGTTCCTCAGTAGGAATAGCTGGAGTACAAGGTCCAAGGCTTTAGGAGTCAGGTCACAGGTTCACTGCAGGCTAGATTCTGAAGCACTGATTGCTCAGCTGTGGCTGCTTAAGAAGCAAAAGGAGAGAATCAAGGCGGGAACATGCAAGCTGGAAACTCCATTTTGACTGAGGGCAAGATAGCTGCAGCAAGACAGAAAGTAAAATGGCTGACGAACAAACTGAGTTTCAGGAACATGTACACAGAACCTTACATTACTCCCCCCTTAGGGACAACCTCCGGATGACCTCAGGCCAGGCTTGTGTGGGTACCTCTGATGAAACTGACGGAGCAAGCGAGGAGCATTAACGTTATTGACTGGTTCCCATGAGTTGTCCTCCACTGGGTAGCCCTGCCATTTAATCAGATATTGTAACTGATTTCTATACAACCTGGAATCTAAAATCCTTTCCACCACAAATTCTTCCTGACCATCGACTAGCACTGGGTCAGGGCAAGGAGAAGAACGTCCAGGAAACGTATTGGGTGTCGCAGCCTTTAGTAGGGATACATGAAAGACAGGGTGAATTCTCATAGTTCTGGGCAGTTGAAGACGACAAGCAACGGCACTTATAATTTTACTGATTTTATAGGGTCCAATGTACTTATGTCCCAACTTAGACGATGGAATCCTTAACTTAAGATTTCTGGTTGACAGCCAGACCAAGTCTCCTACCTTGAAAGCTGGTGCAGGTTTACGAAATTTATCTGCTGCTTTCTTGTACCTTTCTTGAGCCGATTCCAGATTTTCCTTTAGAAGATCCATATTCTTCTGTAAAGACGTGATTCTTTCAGCCACTGCTGGTAAAGGCGTTTCTATGGGAAATCGTGGTAGAATGTTAGGATGATAACCTAGATTAGAGTAAAAAGGAGACTGTTTAGTGGAGGCACTCTGAGAGTTGTTATACGAGAACTCAGCTAATGGAAGTAGATCCACCCAATCATCCTGTAGGTGGCAGATAAAGCAGCGGAGATACTGCTCCAGGGTTTGATTGGTTCGTTCGGTCTGTCCATTAGTCTGGGGATGAAAAGCAGAAGAAAGGTTTACTTTAATGTCCAATGCTGCACAGAAATTTTGCCAAAAACTAGAAGTGAATTGCACCCCTCGATCCGAAATAACCTCATCCGGTACTCCATGTAAGCGAAACACATCTTTAATCATCAAATCTGATGTCTGTTTTGCAGTGGGTAAGCCGACACAAGGGATAAAATGAGCTGCCTTTGTTAGACGGTCAACCACCACTAGAATGGTGTTCTTCCCTTGAGAGGTTGGTAACTCCACAATGAAGTCCATAGAAATGGATCCCCCACGGGCGGGACGGGGTGGGAAGAGGCTGTAACAGACCAGTTGGTGAGGAGCGAGGTGTTTTGCATCTTGCACAGACTTCACATGAAGTGACATAGTTTAAAACATCCTTCCTGCAAGTGGGCCACCAAAAGAAACGAGAGAGAAATTCCTGTGTCTTTAGAATTCCTCTATGCCCAGCTATCTTGGAATCGTGAATGAGTTGCAATACTCTCAATCTGACTGTTTCAGGAATATACAGGCGTTGTCCCTGAATCCACACACCATTCTTAAAGACAAGACTTACGTCCCTTGGGGGTTGTGCCAAAAAGGAATCCGCATGGTATGCTTCCTTGATGTCCTTAAGTAGGTCTTGATTATGAATTACTCCTAGGAATCTAGAGTCAGGAAGAATAGTCTTAGGAGGAGTAATTGGACGTGTCTCTGCTGAGTAAATCCTAGAGAGTGCATCAGCCTTTCCATTGCGCGATCCTGGTCTATAAGAAATGATAAAATTAAATTGGTTTAAGAAAAGATTCCAGCGAGCCTGGCGAGGAGTCAGGCACTTAGCCGACCTGATAAACTCAAGGTTACGATGATCTGTCAGGACGACTATTTGCTGTGCAGCTCCCTGAAGAAGGTGTCTCCATTCTTTGAAGGCGGCAATAATGGCCAACAACTCTCTATTGCCCACATCGTAGTTCCTCTCAGCCGAAGACAACTGCTGGGAAAAGAAGGCACAGGGATGCAAGACATTCTTCTCACCTGTTCTCTGAGAGAGTATAGCTCCAACGGCACAGTCTGAAGCATCCACCTCTATTATGAAGGCAAGCTCGGGGTTGGGATGTACTAGGATAGGTGCAGTGGTAAATTTATCTTTTAGATGGGAAAATGCTTCCTGGGCTTGGGGAGTCCAGGAGAACCTAGACTCTTTCCGGGTAAGTTGGGTGATAGGTGACACTACCTCAGAGAAATTTCTAATGAAACGTCTATAGAAGTTGGCAAACCCGATGAAGCGCTGTACCTCCTTCACATTTCTAGGACTTGGCCAATCCTTGATGGCTTGGGTTTTGCTTCCATCCATACTAATTCCTTGTGTAGACAGTACATACCCCAGAAATTGAATTTCGGTCCTATGGAATTCACACTTTTCAAGTTTGATGTAAAGATGATTTTGTCTTAGACGTTCCAAGACCATTCTCACATGTCCATGATGTTCCTCTGTGGAGTTAGAAAAAATTTAGAATATCATCCAAATAAATTACCACGAATGTATCTAGGAGATCTCTGAAGATGTCATTCACCAAGTGTTGGAAAGTGGCTGGGGCGGTACTCAGACCAAAAGGCATAACTAGATATTCAAAGTGTCCATAGCGTGACCTGAATGCAGTCTTCCATTCATCCCCAGGTCTAATACGGACTAAGTTATAGGCCCCACGAAGATCTAGTTTAGAGAAAATTTTGGCATGTCGCACTCTCTCCAATAACTCAGGGATTAAAGGCAATGGATAACGGTTTCTAATAGTAACCTTATTGAGTTCCCTATAGTCTACGCATGGTCTCAGAGTTCCATCTTTCTTCTTTACAAAGAAGATGGGTGCACCTGCAGGAGATGAAGAGGGGCGTATGAAGCCCTTGGCTAGATTTTCGTCTATGTAATCCTTTAAAGCCTTTAGCTCGGGCCCCGCCAGGGGGTAGATCTTACCAAAAGGTATCTCTGCTCCAGGCAATAATTCAATTGGACAATCATATGGACGGTGAGGAGGAAGCTGGTCAGCGTTCTTCTTGTCACATAAATCCACATAGTCCTGGTATACAGCTGGTAGTTCAGGGACTGACATGGTTCCTTTAGGAACAGAGCAAGCTGAAACTTTTGGACTCATCTGTTTCTCTGGAAATTGTAATTCCTTGGTCTCCCAGTTAATGGTAGGATTCTGAGCCTGCAGCCATGGTAGCCCTAGAATAATGGGAAAGTGGGGAGAAGAGATAAGCATAAAGGACAGTTTCTCTTGATGATCTTTACCCATAAGAACCCTCAAAGGCTCTGTTTCCTGATCCACTGGTCCAGAGGTCAGCAGGGAGCCATCCACAGTTTCCATCTGTACTGGAGTAGCCTTCTTCACTGAACGTATCCCCTGTTTCAGAGCAAAGGAGACATCCATAAAATTTCCACTTGCCCCTGAGTCGATCATAGCAGAGCTAGACACCCAAGCTGAGTCAACCCAGAGTTTGATGGAAAGAAAGCAATGAGAATTGTTTTTCTTACAACTCAGCTGGGACACCGCTGAGGAAACTTGAAAAATGGCAGCGTTTACACAGTCAACGTCCTCAGAGGTAACGGAGTTTAAGTCCGAGAAATCAAGATCTGTTGCTGCAGATCTCTCTGGAGCCTGAGGCTCGGACCTGACAGATCCCCTCTCGCAACACTCACAATGAATGAGTGCTGCAGTAGTCTTACGAGAACGGCTGGGGCAGTTTATAATGAAGTGCCCTGACTTACCACAATAGAAACATAGATTTTCCTTAAAACGATGTTCCTTGCGTGCATCACTAACCCGTCGTTGTAAAGAGTCTACCTGCATGGGTTCAGGTTCAGGTTCCTGTGTAATCCTACTCAAAGGTTCCTTAGCTGGAGAGGAAGGTAGGAAAAGGTTAGTGCGATTGCTTTCGAACCATCTCTCTTGCCTGCGTTCAGTCAGACGAGTATCAATACGGATGCAGTAGATAATAAAGTCACCTAACGCAGTGGGAGGGTCGGCACGAGCAAGTTCATCCTTAATCAGTGGAGATAACCCCTTTCGAAAAATAGATTTTTTGGCGGAACTGTCCCAGGTGGTATCAAGGGCCCATCTCCTGAAATCCAAGGCATATTCAGCTACCGAGTGCTTACCTTGGCGCAAAGCTAACATGGCTGCTTCAGCTGCTGCACCTCGATTGGGGTCATCAAACACCTGCCCCATGGCTGAAATAAAAGCATCAAGGTGATTCAAACAATCATCCTCAGTCTCAATCAGAGGGTTTGCCCACATCAAAGCCTTGTTGGTAAGCAACATAATTATAGTAAGCACCTTAGATCGTTCAGTGGGAAATTGTGAAGCATGTGCAGAAAAAAAAAGATTGCATTGATTAATAAATCCCCTGAATTTCTCACGTTCACCGCCAAAACGAAAAGGGGGCAACTTGGGAATCCCAGAACTCGGGGCTACGGCAGGAGCCTGGACTCGCTCTTCTAGAACCTCAATCCTGGCTCGCAAATCCTGGGCAGTCTGTCCAAACACTTGCAAATTGTGATTAGTGAGGTCCTGTAGGCTTGAAAAACGGGTCTTTATATTCTGCAAATCTGCAAGGATATTATCCGTCACTCCGCAAAGTTCCTTTATGCGGGCCTCCATTTTCCAGATCTTTTAAGACAGGAGTACTGGAAGAAGAGGAGAGGAGAAAAAAAAAACAATAGTGTTTACCTGTGGTAACACTGCAGAGAGAAAAAAAAATTAAGGGAACTGCTCACCTGGAATGGTTGTGAGAAGTCACAACCACTGTCATCACAGAAAGTACAACCGGACATCCGATATCCAGTTACAGCAGACACAGCCTTTCCAGACCCAGCAGACACTAACGTTTTGGCTTCAGAATCTTGTAATGTATGTAGTACAGTTCATATAGCGTCTTGTGCTTGGGTGCGATGAAAATACATGAGACACAGGTTTGATATAGAAAGTCTTGTATTACTTCATACAAGTTGGCAAAAATAGTCACACAGTTTGCAGACACAGAAGCAGGAGACACAGCAGGCCAGAGTAATCTAAGCTCAGCAATCACTCTCCACAACAGGTTTAGGATCTTCTTCTCTGTTACCGTAAGTCCATGCAAACGTGGGTCTTTCAAAGAGCAGGGTTCAGAGTCCACAAGTGCTTCAGAGTTCCTCAGTAGGAATAGCTGGAGTACAAGGTCCAAGGCTTTAGGAGTCAGGTCACAGGTTCACTGCAGGCTAGATTCTGAAGCACTGACTGCTCAGCTGTGGCTGCTTAAGAAGCAAAAGGAGAGAATCAGGGCGGGAACATGCAAGCTGGAAACTCCATTTTGACTGAGGGCAAGATAGCTGCAGCAAGACAGAAAGTAAAATGGCTGACGAACAAACTGAGTTTCAGGAACATGTACACAGAACCTTACATTACTCCCCCTTAGGGACAACCTCCGGATGACCTCAGGCCAGGCTTGTGTGGGTACCTCTGATGAAACTGACGGAGCAAGCGAGGAGCATTAACGTTATTGACTGGTTCCCATGAGTTGTCCTCCACTGGGTAGCCCTGCCATTTAATCAGATATTGTAACTGATTTCTATACAACCTGGAATCTAAAATCCTTTCCACCACAAATTCTTCCTGACCATCGACTAGCACTGGGTCAGGGCAAGGAGAAGAACGTCCAGGAAACGTATTGGGTGTCGCATCCTTTAGTAGGGATACATGAAAGACAGGGTGAATTCTCATAGTTCTGGGCAGTTGAAGACGACAAGCAACGGCACTTATAATTTTACTGATTTTATAGGGTCCAATGTACTTATGTCCCAACTTAGACGATGGAATCCTTAACTTAAGATTTCTGGTTGACAGCCAGACCAAGTCTCCTACCTTGAAAGCTGGTGCAGGTTTACGAAATTTATCTGCTGCTTTCTTGTACCTTTCCTGAGCCGATTCCAGATTCTCCTTTAGAAGATCCATATTCTTCTGTAAAGACGTGATTCTTTCAGCCACTGCTGGTAAAGGCGTTTCTATGGGAAATCGTGGTAGAATGTTAGGATGATAACCTAGATTAGAGTAAAAAGGAGACTGCTTAGTGGAGGCACTCTGAGAGTTGTTATACGAGAACTCAGCTAATGGAAGTAGATCCACCCAATCATCCTGTAGGTGGCAGATAAAGCAGCGGAGATACTGCTCCAGGGTTTGATTGGTTCGTTTGGTCTGTCCATTAGTCTGGGGATGAAAAGCAGAAGAAAGGTTTACTTTAATGTCCAATGCTGCACAGAAATTTTGCCAAAACCTAGAAGTGAATTGCACCCCTCGATCCGAAATAACCTCATCCGGTACTCCATGTAAGCGAAACACATCTTTAATCATCAAATCTGATGTCTGTTTTGCAGTGGGTAAGCCGACACAAGGGATAAAATGAGCTGCCTTTGTTAGACGGTCAACCACCACTAGAATAGTGTTCTTCCCTTGAGAGGTTGGTAACTCCACAATGAAGTCCATAGAAATGGATCCCCACGGGCGGGACGGGGTGGGAAGAGGCTGTAACAGACCAGTTGGTGAGGAGCGAGGTGTTTTGCATCTTGCACAGACTTCACATGAAGTGACATAGTTTAAAACATCCTTCCTGCAAGTGGGCCACCAAAAGAAACGAGAGAGAAATTCCTGTGTCTTTAGAATTCCTCTATGCCCAGCTATCTTGGAATCGTGAATGAGTTGCAATACTCTCAATCTGACTGTTTCAGGAATATACAGGCGTTGTCCCTGAATCCACACACCATTCTTAAAGACAAGACTTACGTCCCTTGGGGGTTGTGCCAAAAAGGAATCCGCATGGTATGCTTCCTTGATGTCCTTAAGTAGGTCTTGATTATGAATTACTCCTAGGAATCTAGAGTCAGGAAGAATAGTCTTAGGAGGAGTAATTGGACGTGTCTCTGCTGAGTAAATCCTAGAGAGTGCATCAGCCTTTCCATTGCGCGATTCTGGTCTATAAGAAATGATAAAATTAAATTGGTTTAAGAAAAGATTCCAGCGAGCCTGGCGAGGAGTCAGGCACTTAGCCGACCTGATAAACTCAAGGTTACGATGATCTGTCAGGACGACTATTTGCTGTGCAGCTCCCTGAAGAAGGTGTCTCCATTCTTTGAAGGCGGCAATAATGGCCAACAACTCTCTATTGCCCACATCGTAGTTCCTCTCAGCCGAAGACAACTGCTGGGAAAAGAAGGCACAGGGATGCAAGACATTCTTCTCACCTGTTCTCTGAGAGAGTATAGCTCCAACGGCACAGTCTGAAGCATCCACCTCTATTATGAAGGCAAGCTCGGGGTTGGGATGTACTAGGATAGGTGCAGTGGTAAATTTATCTTTTAGACGGGAAAATGCTTCCTGGGCTTGGGGAGTCCAGGAGAACCTAGACTCTTTCCGGGTAAGTTGGGTGATAGGTGACACTACCTCAGAGAAATTTCTAATGAAACGTCTATAGAAGTTGGCAAACCCGATGAAGCGCTGTACCTCCTTCACATTTCTAGGACTTGGCCAATCCTTGATGGCTTGGGTTTTGCTTCCATCCATACTAATTCCTTGTGTAGACAGTACATACCCCAGAAATTGAATTTCGGTCCTATGGAATTCACACTTTTCAAGTTTGATGTAAAGATGATTTTGTCTTAGACGTTCCAAGACCATTCTCACATGTCCATGATGTTCCTCTGTGGAGTTAGAAAAAATTAGAATATCACCCAAATAAATTACCACGAATGTATCTAGGAGATCTCTGAAGATGTCATTCACCAAGTGTTGGAAAGTGGCTGGGGCGGTACTCAGACCAAAAGGCATAACTAGATATTCAAAGTGTCCATAGCGTGACCTGAATGCAGTCTTCCATTCATCCCCAGGTCTAATACGGACTAAGTTATAGGCCCTACGAAGATCTAGTTTAGAGAAAATTTTGGCATGTCGCACTCTCTCCAATAACTCAGGGATTAAAGGCAATGGATAACGGTTTCTAATAGTAACCTTATTGAGTTCCCTATAGTCTACGCATGGTCTCAGAGTTCCATCTTTCTTCTTTACAAAGAAGATGGGTGCACCTGCAGGAGATGAAGAGGGGCGTATGAAGCCCTTGGCTAGATTTTCGTCTATGTAATCCTTTAAAGCCTTTAGCTCGGGCCCCGCCAGGGGTAGATCTTACCAAAAGGTATCTCTGCTCCAGGCAATAATTCAATTGGACAATCATATGGACGGTGAGGAGGAAGCTGGTCAGCGTTCTTCTTGTCACATAAATCCACATAGTCCTGGTATACAGCTGGTAGTTCAGGGACTGACATGGTTCCTTTAGGAACAGAGCAAGCTGAAACTCCTTGACTCATCTGTTTCTCCGGAAAGTGTAATTCCTTGGTCTCCCAGTTAATCATAGGATTCTGCGCCTGCAGCCATGGTAGCCCTAGAATGATGGGAAAGTGGGGAGAAGAGATAAGCATAAAGGACAGTTTCTCTTGATGATCTTTACCCATAAGAACCCTCAAAGGCTTTGTTTCCTGATCCACTGGTCCAGAGGTCAGCAGGGAGCCATCCACAGTTTCCATCTGTACTGGAGTAGCCTTCTTCACTGAACGTATCCCCTGTTTCAGAGCAAAGGAGACATCCATAAAATTTCCACTTGCCCCTGAGTCGATCATAGCAGAGCTAGACACCCAAGCTGAGTCAACCCAGAGTTTGATGGAAAGAAAGCAATGAGAATTGTTTTTCTTACAACTCAGCTGGGACACCGCTGAGGAAACTTGAAAAATGGCAGCGTTTACACAGTCAACGTCCTCAGAGGTAACGGAGTTTAAGTCCGAGAAATCAAGATCTGTTGCTGCAGATCTCTCTGGAGCCTGAGGCTCGGACCTGACAGATCCCCTCTCGCAACACTCACAATGAATGAGTGCTGCAGTAGTCTTACGAGAACGGCTGGGGCAGTTTATAATGAAGTGCCCTGACTTACCACAATAGAAACATAGATTTTCCTTAAAACGATGTTCCTTGCGTGCATCACTAACCCGTCGTTGTAAAGAGTCTACCTGCATGGGTTCAGGTTCAGGTTCCTGTGTAATCCTACTCAAAGGTTCCTTAGCTGGAGAGGAAGGTAGGAAAAGGTTAGTGCGATTGCTTTCGAACCATCTCTCTTGCCTGCGTTCAGTCAGACGAGTATCAATACGGATGCAGTAGTTAATAAAGTCACCTAACGCAGTGGGAGGGTCGGCACGAGCAAGTTCATCCTTAATCAGTGGAGATAACCCCTTTCGAAAAATAGATTTTTTGGCGGAACTGTCCCAGGTGGTATCAAGGGCCCATCTCCTGAAATCCAAGGCATATTCAGCTACCGAGTGCTTACCTTGACGCAAAGCTAACATGGCTGCTTCAGCTGTTGCACCTCGATTGGGGTCATCAAACACCTGCCCCATGGCTGAAATAAAAGCATCAAGGTGATTCAAACAATCATCCTCAGTCTCAATCAGAGGGTTTGCCCACATCAAAGCCTTGTTGGTAAGCAACATAATTATAGTAAGCACCTTAGATCGTTCAGTGGAAAATTGTGAAGCATGTGCAGAAAAAAAAAAGATTGCATTGATTAATAAATCCCCTGAATTTCTCACGTTCACCGCCAAAACGAAAAGGGGGCAACTTGGGAATCCCAGAACTCGGGGCTACGGCAGGAGCCTGGACTCGCTCTTCTAGAACCTCAATCCTGGCTCGCAAATCCTGGGCAGTCTGTCCAAACACTTGCAAATTGTGATTAGTGAGGTCCTGTAGGCTTGAAAAACGGGTCTTTATATTCTGCAAATCTGCAAGGATATTATCAGTCACTCCGCAAAGTTCCTTTATGCGGGCCTCCATTTTCCAGATCTTTTAAGACAGGAGTACTGGAAGAAGAGGAGAGGAGAAAAAAAAAACAATAGTGTTTACCTGTGGTAACACTTCAGAGAGAAAAAAAAATTAAGGGAACTGCTCACCTGGAATGGTTGTGAGAAGTCACAATCACTGTCATCACAGAAAGTACAACCGGACATCCGATATCCACAGTTACAGCAGACACAGCCTTTCCAGACCCAGCAGACACTAACGTTTTGGCTTCAGAATCTTGTAATGTATGTAGTACAGTTCATATAGCATCTTGTGCTTGGGTGCGATGAAAATACATGAGACACAGGTTTGATATAGAAAGTCTTGTATTACTTCATACAAGTTGGCAAAAATAGTCACACAGTTTGCAGACACAGAAGCAGGAGACACAGCAGGCCAGAGTAATCTAAGCTCAGCAATCACTCTCCACAACAGGTTCAGGATCTTCTTCTCTGTTACCGTAAGTCCATGCAAACGTGGGTCTTTCAAAGAGCAGGGTTCAGAGTCCACAAGTGCTTCAGAGTTCCTCAGTAGGAATAGCTGGAGTACAAGGTCCAAGGCTTTAGGAGTCAGGTCACAGGTTCACTGCAGGCTAGATTCTGAAGCACTGATTGCTCAGCTGTGGCTGCTTAAGAAGCAAAAGGAGAGAATCAGGGCGGGAACATGCAAGCTGGAAACTCCATTTTGACTGAGGGCAAGATAGCTGCAGCAAGACAGAAAGTAAAATGGCTGACGAACAAACTGAGTTTCAGGAACATGTACACAGAACCTTACATCTGTATACTCAGAACCCGCCGGATTCTTCTCTTCCACCACGTTCTGCATCCCATCTGAGCTCCCGTGTGTCTGCAGCGGCAACGGAGTGACATACCGCTTTTTCCCATTTGTTGGGACGTGGCTCCGATGTAGACTCCATGAAAGTGCGCTTGAGCTCACCAATGCCAGCCTGATGTCTCAAAATCTCATCTTGTGATTTATCCAGATCCTTGGTATCACTCGGGAACACTGCTGGGGCTCCGGGCGCCGAACTTCCAGCCTGAGCTTCACGAGTTGCAGCTACTGATCCGGACCGTAACCCGTCCACGCCGCTGTCTTCGGCAGAAACAGATTCCTGGACAGAGTCAGTCCCCATATCTTCAGTCTTGTTCCTCACAGCTTCACTTGAGACCTCAGCTTCTGATGAGGCATCTGGCTTGGTGACCACCACTTCCATGGCTTTTTCCACCTCTGCAGCATTACCTTCAGAGTCCTGGGCACGATGCAGCTCCATACCATACATTGATAACTTCTTATCTTCAACAGCATCCACTTGTGCTGTGTTCAGTTTCAGAGTCCTGCCTTTAACCCCTTCAAGACCCAGCCTATTTTGACTTTAAAGACCTTGCCATTTTTTGCAATTCTGACCAGTGTCCCTTTATGAGGTAATAACTCAGGAACGCTTCAACGGATCCTAGCGATTCTGAGATTGTTTTTTCGTGACATATTGGGCTTCATGTTAGTGGTAAATTTAAGTCGATAATTTTTGCGTTTATTTGTGAAAAAAATGGAAATTTGGCGAAAATTTTGAAAATTTTGTAATTTTCAAATTTTTAATTTTTATTCTGTTAAACTAGAGAGTTATGTGACACAAAATAGTTAATAAATAACATTTCCCACATGTCTACTTTACATCAGCACAATTTTGGGAACAACATTTTTTTTTTGTTAGGAAGTTATAAGGGTTAAAAGTTGACCAGCGATTTCTCATTTTTACAGCAAAATTTACAAAACCATTTTTTTTAGGGACCACCTCACATTTGAAGTCACTTTGAGGGGTCTATATGGCAGAAAATACCCAAAAGTGACACCTTTATAAAAACTGCACCCCTCAAGCTACTCAAAACTACATTCAAGAAGATTATTAACCCTTCAGGTGCTTCACAGGAACTAAAGCAACGTGTAAGGAAAAAATGGACATTTTAATTTTTCCAACAAAAATTTTCTTTTAGCATCAATTTTTTCATTTTTACATGGGCATCAGGATAAAATGGATCCTAAAATTTGTTGGGCAATTTCTCCTGAGTACACAGATACCTCATATGTGGTCATAAACCACTGTATGGGCGCACGGCAGGGCTCAGAAGGGAAGGAGCGCCATTTGACTTTTTGAATGGAAAATATGCTGGAATATTTAGCGGTTGCCATGTCACATTTGGAGAGTCCCTGTGTGCCTAAACATTGGAGCTCCCCCACAAGTGACCCCATTTTGGAAACTAGACCCCCTAAGGAACTTATCTAGATGCATAGTGATCATTTTGAACCCCCAGGTGCTTCACAAATTGATCTGTAAAAAAAAGAAAGTACTTTTTTTTCACAAAAATTTTCTTTTAGCCTCAGTTTTTTCATTTTCACATGGGCAACAGTATAAATTGGATCCTAAAATTTGTTGGGCAATTTCTCCTGAGTACACAGATACCTCATATGTGGTCATAAACCACTGTTTGGGCGCATGGCAGGGCTCAGAAGGGAAGCAGCGCCATTTGACTTTTTGAATGGAAAATATGCTGGAATATTTAGCGGTTGCCATGTCGCATTTGGAGAGTCCCTGTGTGCCTAAACATTGGAGCTCCCCACAAGTGACCCCATTTTGGAAACTAGACCCCCTAAGGAACTTATCTAGATGCATAGTGATCATTTTGAACCCCCAGGTGCTTCACAAATTGATCTGTAAAAAAAAGAAAGTACTTTTTTTTTCACAAAAATTTTCTTTTAGCCTCAGTTTTTTCATTTTCACATGGGCAACAGTATAAATTGGATCCTAAAATTTGTTGGGCAATTTCTCCTGAGTACACAGATACCTCATATGTGGTCATAAACCACTGTTTGGGCGCATGGCAGGGCTCAGAAGGGAAGCAGCGCCATTTGACTTTTTGAATGGAAAATATGCTGGAATATTTAGCGGTTGCCATGTCGCATTTGGAGAGTCCCTGTGTGCCTAAACATTGGAGCTCCCCCACAAGTGACCCCATTTTGGAAACTAGACCCCCTAAGGAACTTATCTAGATGCATAGTGAGCACTTTGAACCCCCAGGTGCTTCACAAATTGATCCGTAAAAAAAAGAAAGTACTTTTTTTTCACAAAAATTTTCTTTTAGCCTCAGTTTTTTTCATTTTCACATGGGCAACAGTATAAATTGGATCCTAAAATTTGTTGGGCAATTTCTCCTGAGTACACAGATACCTCATATGTGGTCATAAACCACTGTTTGGGCGCACGGCAGGGCTCAGAAGGGAAGGAGCGCCATTTGACTTTTTGAATGGAAAATATGCTGGAATATTTAGCGGTTGCCATGTCGCATTTGGAGAGTCCCTGTGTGCCTAAACATTGGAGCTCCCCCACAAGTGACCCCATTTTGGAAACTAGACCCCCTAAGGAACTTATCTAGATGCATAGTGAGCACTTTGAATCCCCAGGTGCTTCACAAATTGATCCGTAAAAAAAAGAAGTACTTTTTTTTCACAAAAATTTTCTTTTAGCCTCAGTTTTTTTCATTTTCACATGGGCAACAGTATAAATTGGATTCTAAAATTTGTTGGGCAATTTCTCCTGAGTACACAGATACCTCATTTGTGATCATAAACCACTGTTTGGGCGCACGGCAGGGCTCAGAAGGGAAGGAGCGCCATTTGACTTTTTGAATAGAAAATATGCTGGAATATTTAGCGGTTGCCATGTCGCATTTGGAGAGTTCCTGTGTGCCTAAACATTGGAGCTCCCCCACAAGTGACCCCATTTTGGAAACTAGACGCCCTAAGGAACTTATCTAGATGCATAGTGAGCACTTTGAACCCCCCAGGTGCTTTACAGAAGTTTATAACGCAGAGCCGTGAAAATAAAATATCATTTTTTTTTCTCAAAAAATGATTTTTTAGCCCACTATTTTTTATTTTCACAATGGTTACAGGAGAAATTGGACCCCGAAAGTTGTTGTCCAGTTTGTCCTGAGTACGCTAGTACCCCATATGTGGGGGGGAACCACTGTTTGGGCACACGTCAGGGCTCGGAAGGGATGTAGTGACGCTTTGAAATGCCAACTTGATGGAATGGTCTGCGGGCATCTTGTTACGTTTGCAGAGCCCCTGATGCGCCTAAACAGTAGAAACTCCCCACAAGTGACCCCATTTAGTAAACTAGACCCCGCAAAGAACTTATCTAGATGTGTGGTGAGCACCTTGAACCCCCAAGTGCTTCACAGAAGTTTATAACGCCCGGGCATGAAAATAAAAAAATCATATTTTTTCCACAATCAGGATCTTTTAGTCCCCAATTTTTTTATTTTCGCAAGGGTAACATGAGAAATTAGACCCCAAAAGTTGTTGTCCAATTTGTCCTGAGTACGCTGATATCCCATATGTGGGAGAAAACTACTGTATGGGCACACGTCGGGGCTCGGATGGGAAGTAGTGACCTTTTGAAATGCCCACTTGATGGAATGGTCTTCGGGCGTCATGTTACGTTTGCAGAGTCACTGATGTGCCTAAACAGTAGAAACTCCCCACAAGTGACCCCATTTTGGAAACTAGATCCCCCAAGGAACTCCTCTAGATGTGTGGTGAGCACTTTGAATCTCCAAGTCCTTCACAGAAGTTTATAACGCAGAGCCGTGAAAATATAAAATTATTTTTTTTCCACAAAAATAATTTTTAGTCCCCAATTTTTTCCCCAATGTTAACAGGAGAAATTAGAACCCCCAAAGTTGTTGTGCAATTTTTCCCGAGTACGCTGATACCTCATATGTGGGGATAAACCACTGTTTGGGCATGCGTCGGGGCTTGGAATAAAGGGAGCACTGTTTGACTTTTTGAACGCAAAATTTGCAGGAATCAATGGTGGCGCCATGTCGCGTATGGAGACCCCCTGATGTGCCTAAATAGTGGAAACCCCTCAATTCTAACTCCAACCCTAACCCCAACACACCCCTAATGCCTACACACACCTAACCCTAATACAAACCCTAATCATAACCCTAACCCCAACACACCCCTAATCCCAACTCTAACCATAAACCTAACTACAAGCCTAACCCTAATTCCAACCCTAACCCAAATTCCAACCCTAACCGTAATTCTAACCTTAGCCCTAATGCTAACCCTAACCCTAGTTCTAACCCTAAGGCTGGGTTCATATTGCGTTTTACCAGCCCGTTCAACACGTAGCGTTGACCGGCTGGTAACGGTATAGCATAACGCGATCGCGTTATGCTATACCCGCTAGCGCAGATGAATCAGCAGATAATCACCTGCGGATCAGCAGCAAAATCAGTCGCGGATCAGCAGCGAAATCCGCCGCGGATCAGCAGCAAAATCAGTCGCGGATCAGCAGCGAAATCCGCCGCGGATCAGCAGCGAAATCCGCCGCGGATCAGCAGCGAAATCCGCCGCGGATCAGCAGCGAAATCAGTCGCGGATCAGCAGCGAAATCCGCCGCGGATCAGCAGCAAAATCAGTCGCGGATCAGCAGCGAAATCCGCCGCGGATCAGCAGCAAAATCAGTCGCGGATCAGCAGCGAAATCCGCCGCGGATCAGCAGCGAAATCCGCCGCGGATCAGCAGCGAAATCAGTCGCGGATCAGCAGCGAAATCCGCCGCGGATCAGCAGCAAAATCAGTCGCGGATCAGCAGCGAAATCCGCCGCGGATCAGCAGCGAAATCAGTCGCGGATCAGCAGCGAAATCCGCCGCGGATCAGCAGCGAAATCCGCCGCGGATCAGCAGCGAAATCCGCCGCGGATCAGCAGCGAAATCCGCCGCGGATCAGCAGCGAAATCAGCCGCGGATCCGCAGCGAAATCCGCCGCGGATCAGCAGCGAAATCCGCCGCGGATCAGCAGCGAAATCCGCCGCGGATCAGCAGCGAAATCCGCCGCCGATCAGCAGCGAAATCCGCAGCGGATCAGCAGCGAAATCCGCTGCTGATCCGCAGCGAAATCCGCCGCGGATCAGCAGCGAAATCCGCCGCGGATCCGCAGCGAAATCAGTCGCGGATCCGCAGCTAAATCAGTCGCGGATCCGCAGCGAAATCAGTCGCGGATGCGCAGCGAAATCCGCCGCGGATCAGCAGCGAAATCTGCCGCCGATCAGCAGCGAAATCCGCTGCGGATCAGCAATGAAATCAGTCGCGGATCCGCAGCGAAATCAGTCGCGGATCCACAGCGAAATCAGTCGCGGATCCGCAGCAAAATCAGTCGCGGATCCGCAGCGAAATCAGTCACGGATCCGCAGCGAAATCAGTCGCGGATCCGCAGCGAAATCAGTCGCGGATACGCAGCGAAATCAGTCGCGGATACGCAGCGAAATCCGCCGCCGATCAACAGCGAAATCCGCCGCCGATCAGCAGCGAAATCCGCTGCCTATCAGCAGCGAAATCCGCTGCGGATCAGCAGCGAAATCCGCCGCCGATCAGCAGCGAAATCCGCCGCGGATCAGCAGCGAAATCCGCCGCCGATCAGCAGCGAAATCCGCAGCGAAATCCGCTGCCGATCCGCAGCGAAATCCGCCGCGGATCAGCAGCGAAATCCGCCGCGGATCAGCAGCGAAATCAGTCGCGGATCCGCAGCTAAATCAGTCGCGGATCCGCAGCGAAATCAGTCGCGGATGCGCAGCGAAATCCGCCGCGGATCAGCAGCGAAATCTGCCGCCGATCAGCAGCGAAATCCGCTGCGGATCAGCAATGAAATCAGTCGCGGATCCGCAGCGAAATCAGTCGCGGATCCACAGCGAAATCAGTCGCGGATCCGCAGCGAAATCAGTCGCGGATCCGCAGCGAAATCAGTCACGGATCCGCAGCGAAATCAGTCACGGATCCGCAGCGAAATCAGTCGCGGATACGCAGCGAAATCAGTCGCGGATACGCAGCGAAATCCGCCGCCGATCAACAGCGAAATCCGCCGCGGATCAGCAGCGAAATCCGCCGCGGATCAGCAGCGATATCCGCCACGGATCCGCAGCAAAATCAGCTGCGGATCAGCAGCAAAATCCGCTAGGAAAAAAAAAAAAAATTCTTTATTTTTTTTATTTGTCCCTACCTATGATAAAGGGGGGGTTCATTTACTTTTTTTTATTTTGATCACTGTGACAGTTTATCACAGTGATCAAAATAAATTTTTGAACACTGGGGGGGCGCACTGCGCATGCGCCGGCCGGCGGGCGCACTGCGCATGCGCCCGCCATTTTCCAATATGGCGGCGCCCATGAAGAGGCCCGGGCGGACGCCGGGCCCGATCGTGGGACATCGGTGGATCGGGAGAGGTGAGTAGGGGGGTCGGAAGGCTGGGGGGGGGGATAGGAAGTGGGGGCAGTGGACCAAAAGAGGAGGGGAGCTGTAAGTGACGGCGGTGACCGATCGCTGCCATCTTTCGGTGGCGGCGGCCGATCACCGCCGTGACTCGGTGTGGGGGGGTCAGGGCTCGGTCTCCAGCCATGGCAGATGCTATTGCAGCATCGGCCATGGCTGGATTGTAATATTTCACCAATTAAATTGGTGAAATATTACACATTGCTCTGATTGGCTGTTTCACTTTTAACAGCCAATCAGAGCGATCGTGGCCACGGGGGGTTAAGCCAACCCCCCTGTGGTGAAGCACAAAGGGTCCTGTAACTGCGGGTCGGGTGACCTTTCAGTGACCCCGGTCTCCCGGCCCGCAGGGACGAGATCCTTTCATGACGCCACATAGGCGTCATGGGTCGGATTGGCACAGGTTTTCATGACGCCTACGTGGCGTCATGGGTCGGGAAGGGGTTAAAGCTCAGCTCTCCTCCTTTCACCCTAGTCTTCGCCAGGGAACCGGCCAACTGTAAAACATCTTCAGATGCCAGCTTCTGTCTGGCTGCAAGGTCAGCATCAGCCTTCCTCTCAGGACTCTCAACCTCCTCTGCTACCATGCCTTCCTCATTTGCACTGGTTGCTTGATTGTCAACAGATGATTCACTATCACTACCACTATCCCTGTCTGACCCCTTTTTCTCAGCCACATCCGGCTCACTTTCAGGGTTATACAATTCATTCTCATTCTCATCCTGCTCACTTTCAGGGGTATACAATTTATTCTCATTCACATCCTGATCTGGAACCTTAGTTAACATGTCATCCACAACATTAACTTCAACATCTGGTCCCTCAAGTATGTGACTATGTGACAACCCCAGCACTATACTTCTATATAGCTCAGGTACTAGGAGCTGGCTCACGACCTCTCCCTGGACTTCAGTGTCCCTATACAACAGGTGAGTGTTTATGGCAACATGAGGAAACCTCTCCTCAGAGCCAGGCTCTTGGGAAACCTCATTTAGAACAATTATATTTTCCTGTGCCGTTTTAAGAGTGGGGTCTCGCCATTGTTCACTCTCAAAATTGTCACAGGACACAGGTAAGTCAGGGACACTCGGTTCCCGAGAACCACCATCCTCGTCTCCCACCATCACCTGCAAAAGAATTTCATCTCTATCACAGTCATCATCATCATCATTATCATTATCATGATTATGATCAGTATCATCATCACTATCATGATCATCATCATTATCATTATCAGCATCATTATCATGGTCATCATCATTATCATGATCATCATCATCATTATCATTATCATCATCATCATTATCACATAAGTTTAACGGCCCACTAGCATTGTGTTCCGCCCTTCGGGACTGCGCACCCTCAATAGGAGCTTCATCACACTGTCCATCAGAAACATTTTTCCCCAGAGATCCTTAGACCGGGGAAAGTCATTACCCAATATGACAGGGGGCACCAGGTTCTTCACTACCCCCACTTCACATGAAACCTCCCCGCGTTTGGGGATCAAGTCCACGACAGTCTCTGGGTAGACTTTGGTGTCTCCATGGACGCACACCACACTCAGGTGTTTATCAGGGATAAAGTCCCTATCAATCAGGCTGTCACATACGGAAGTCACTGGACTCTCTGAGTCCAAGAGGGCCTGTGCCGTGCAGTCATTTACAACCACCGGGGACCCCTGTGGTCCAGTCTCTTTGGCTGAGGTGGACACACACACAGGCTCTGCGCAGGGAGAGAGGGATCCGCCAACATCACAACACATAGGCTCCCCCTCTATTGGACAGTTGGCTGCAATTTCACGACATCTCCAACACTGTCCATCACACTCTCCCACCCACACGACCCCAACAGCTGGAACGCTCTTACCGGGAGAGTTCGGCGTCCAGGAACTCTAAAGTGACGACCTCTCAGACGGCTGGTCACGGAGGCAGTCTTTGGTGGCGAAGGCCCTCTCCATCAGGCTGACCAGACGATTGGCGTCCTGGTGGTCTCCTTGTCCGACCTCTGGCTGTACCTCAGGAGGACGTGCTTGGGTGTAGCGGTCCACTATCACCTTTTCAACTCCATAATCAGGTTTGCTGACTGCAGACTCCCAACTGCATCTCCAGTCATGAACTCCCCTGGCACGGGCTATCACCGTAACACCCAGCCGGGTAAGAATCTCCGCTTTCAGCTTGGCATAGTCTTGGCTGTCCTGCTCGCTCAGGTCAGCATAGGCCCTTTGGGGTTCTCCAATCAGATAGGGTGCGACCATCATGGCCCATTCAGATAGGGGCAGATTCTCCTTCTCTGCCAGTCCCTCAAACCTAGTGAGATATACCTCCACATCGTCACGAGGTGTCATCTTTTTCAGGGACCGTCTTACCGCCTGTAAGGTTCTGTGTACATGTTCCTGAAACTCAGTTTGTTCGTCAGCCATTTTACTTTCTGTCTTGCTGCAGCTATCTTGCCCTCAGTCAAAATGGAGTTTCCAGCTTGCATGTTCCCGCCCTGATTCTCTCCTTTTGCTTCTTAAGCAGCCACAGCTGAGCAATCAGTGCTTCAGAATCTAGCCTGCAGTGAACCTGTGACCTGACTCCTAAAGCCTTGGACCTTGTACTCCAGCTATTCCTACTGAGGAACTCTGAAGCACTTGTGGACTCTGAACCCTGCTCTTTGAAAGACCCACGTTTGCATGGACTTACGGTAACAGAGAAGAAGATCCTGAACCTGTTGTGGAGAGTGATTGCTGAGCTTAGATTACTCTGGCCTGCTGTGTCTCCTGCTTCTGTGTCTGCAAACTGTGTGACTATTTTTGCCAACTTGTATGAAGTAATACAAGACTTTCTATATCAAACCTGTGTCTCATGTATTTTCATCGCACCCAAGCACAAGACGCTATATGAACTGTACTACATACATTACAAGATTCTGAAGCCAAAACGTTAGTGTCTGCTGGGTCTGGAAAGGCTGTGTCTGCTGTAACTGTGGATATCGGATGTCCGGTTGTACTTTCTGTGATGACAGTGGTTGTGACTTCTCACAACCATTCCAGGTGAGCAATTCCCTTAAGTGTTTTTTTTTCTGCAGTGTTACCACAGGTAAACACTATTGTTTGTTTTTTTTTTCTCCTCTCCTCTTCTTCCAGTACTCCTGTCTTAAAAGATCTGGAAAATGGAGGCCCGCATAAAGGAACTTTGCGGAGTGACTGATAATATCCTTGCAGATTTGCAGAATATAAAGACCCGTTTTTCAAGCCTACAGGACCTCACTAATCACAATTTGCAAGTGTTTGGACAGACTGCCCAGGATTTGCGAGCCAGGATTGAGGTTCTAGAAGAGCGAGTCCAGGCTCCTGCCGTAGCCCCGAGTTCTGGGATTCCCAAGTTGCCCCCTTTTCGTTTTGGCGGTGAACGTGAGAAATTCAGGGGATTTATTAATCAATGCAATCTTTTTTTTTCTGCACATGCTTCACAATTTCCCACTGAACGATCTAAGGTGCTTACTATAATTATGTTGCTTACCAACAAGGCTTTGATGTGGGCAAACCCTCTGATTGAGACTGAGGATGATTGTTTGAATCACCTTGATGCTTTTATTTCAGCCATGAGGCAGGTGTTTGATGACCCCAATCGAGGTGCAACAGCTGAAGCAGCCATGTTAGCTTTGCGCCAAGGTAAGCACTCGGTAGCTGAATATGCCTTGGATTTCAGGAGATGGGCCCTTGATACCACCTGGGACAGTTCCGCCAAAAAATCTATTTTTCGAAAGGGGTTATCTCCACTGATTAAGGATGAACTTGCTCGTGCCGACCCTCCCACTGCGTTAGGTGACTTTATTAACTACTGCATCCGTATTGATACTCGTCTGACTGAACGCAGGCAAGAGAGATGGTTCGAAAGCAATCGCACTAACCTTTTCCTACCTTCCTCTCCAGCTAAGGAACCTTTGAGTAGGATTACACAGGAACCTGAACCTGAACCCATGCAGGTAGACTCTTTACAACGACGGGTTAGTGATGCACGCAAGGAACATCGTTTTAAGGAAAATCTATGTTTCTATTGTGGTAAGTCAGGGCACTTCATTATAAACTGCCCCAGCCGTTCTCGTAAGACTACTGCAGCACTCATTCATTGTGAGTGTTGCGAGAGGGGATCTGTCAGGTCCGAGCCTCAGGCTCCAGAGAGATCTGCAGCAACAGATCTTGATTTCTCGGACTTAAACTCCATTACCTCTGAGGACGTTGACTGTGTAAACGCTGCCATTTTTCAAGTTTCCTCAGCGGTGTCCCAGCTGAGTTGTAAGAAAAACAATTCTCATTGCTTTCTTTCCATCAAACTCTGGGTTGACTCAGCTTGGGTGTCTAGCTCTGCTATGATCGACTCAGGGGCAAGTGGAAATTTTATGGATGTCTCCTTTGCTCTGAAACAGGGGATACGTTCAGTGAAGAAGGCTACTCCAGTACAGATGGAAACTGTGGATGGCTCCCTGCTGACCTCTGGACCAGTGGATCAGGAAACAGAGCCTTTGAGGGTTCTTATGGGTAAAGATCATCAAGAGAAACTGTCCTTTATGCTTATCTCTTCTCCCCACTTTCCCATTATTCTAGGGCTACCATGGCTGCAGGCTCAGAATCCTACCATTAACTGGGAGACCAAGGAATTACACTTTCCAGAGAAACAGATGAGTCCAAAAGTTTCAGCTTGCTCGGTTCCTAAAGGAACCATGTCAGTCCCTGAACCAGCTGTATACCAGGACTATGTGGATTTATGTGACAAGAAGAACGCTGACCAGCTTCCTCCTCACCGTCCATATGATTGTCCAATTGAATTATTGCCTGGAGCAGAGATACCTTTTGGTAAGATCTACCCCCTGGCGGGGCCCGAGCTAAAGGCTTTAAAGGATTACATAGACGAAAATCTAGCCAAGGGCTTCATACGCCCCTCTTCATCTCCTGCAGGTGCACCCATCTTCTTTGTAAAGAAGAAAGATGGATCTCTGAGACCATGCGTAGACTGTAGGGAACTCAATAAGGTTACTATTAGAAACCGTTATCCATTGCCTTTAATCCCTGAGTTATTGGAGAGAGTGCGACATGCCAAAATTTTCTCTAAACTAGATCTTCGTGGGGCCTATAACTTAGTCCGTATTAGACCTGGGGATGAATGGAAGACTGCATTCAGGTCACGCTATGGACACTTTGAATATCTAGTTATGCCTTTTGGTCTGAGTACCGCCCCAGCCACTTTCCAACACTTGGTGAATGACATCTTCAGGGATCTCCTAGATACATTCGTGGTAATTTATTTGGATGATATTCTAATTTTTTCTAACTCCACAGAGGAACATCATGGACATGTGAGAATGGTCTTGGAACGTCTAAGACAAAATCATCTTTACATCAAACTTGAAAAGTGTGAATTCCATAGGACCGAAATTCAATTTCTGGGGTATGTACTGTCTACACAAGGAATTAGTATGGATGGAAGCAAAACCCAAGCCATCAAGGATTGGCCAAGTCCTAGAAATGTGAAGGAGGTACAGCGCTTCATCGGGTTTGCCAACTTCTATAGACGTTTCATTAGAAATTTCTCTGAGGTAGTGTCACCTATCACCCAACTTACCCGGAAAGAGTCTAGGTTCTCCTGGACTCCCCAAGCCCAGGAAGCATTTTCCCGTCTAAAAGATAAATTTACCACTGCACCTATCCTAGTACATCCCAACCCCGAGCTTGCCTTCATAATAGAGGTGGATGCTTCAGACTGTGCCGTTGGAGCTATACTCTCTCAGAGAACAGGTGAGAAGAATGTCTTGCATCCCTGTGCCTTCTTTTCCCAGCAGTTGTCTTCGGCTGAGAGGAACTACGATGTGGGCAATAGAGAGTTGTTGGCCATTATTGCCGCCTTCAAAGAATGGAGACACCTTCTTCAGGGAGCTGCACAGCAAATAGTCGTCCTGACAGATCATCGTAACCTTGAGTTTATCAGGTCGGCTAAGTGCCTGACTCCTCGCCAGGCTCGCTGGAATCTTTTCTTAAACCAATTTAATTTTATCATTTCTTATAGACCAGGATCGCGCAATGGAAAGGCTGATGCACTCTCTAGGATTTACTCAGCAGAGACACGTCCAATTACTCCTCCTAAGACTATTCTTCCTGACTCTAGATTCCTAGGAGTAATTCATAATCAAGACCTACTTAAGGACATCAAGGAAGCATACCATGCGGATTCCTTTTTGGCACAACCCCCAAGGGACGTAAGTCTTGTCTTTAAGAATGGTGTGTGGATTCAGGGACAACGCCTGTATATTCCTGAAACAGTCAGATTGAGAGTATTGCAACTCATTCACGATTCCAAGATAGCTGGGCATAGAGGAATTCTAAAGACATAGGAATTTCTCTCTCGTTTCTTTTGGTGGCCCACTTGCAGGAAGGATGTTTTAAGCTATGTCACTTCATGTGAAGTCTGTGCAAGATGCAAAACACCTCGCTCCTCACCAACTGGTCTGTTACAGCCTCTTCCCACCCCGTCCCGCCCGTGGGGATCCATTTCTATGGACTTCATTGTGGAGTTACCAACCTCTCAAGGGAAGAACACCATTCTAGTGGTGGTTGACCGTCTAACAAAGGCAGCTCATTTTATCCCTTGTGTCGGCTTACCCACTGCAAAACAGACATCAGATTTGATGATTAAAGATGTGTTTCGCTTACATGGAGTACCGGATGAGGTTATTTCGGATCGAGGGGTGCAATTCACTTCTAGGTTTTGGCAAAATTTCTGTGCAGCATTGGACATTAAAGTAAACCTTTCTTCTGCTTTTCATCCCCAGACTAATGGACAGACCGAACGAACCAATCAAACCCTGGAGCAGTATCTCCGCTGCTTTATCTGCCACCTACAGGATGATTGGGTGGATCTACTTCCATTAGCTGAGTTCTCGTATAACAACTCTCAGAGTGCCTCCACTAAGCAGTCTCCTTTTTACTCTAATCTAGGTTATCATCCTAACATTCTACCACGATTTCCCATAGAAACGCCTTTACCAGCAGTGGCTGAAAGAATCACGTCTTTACAGAAGAATATGGATCTTCTAAAGGAGAATCTGGAATCGGCTCAGGAAAGGTACAAGAAAGCAGCAGATAAATTTCGTAAACCTGCACCAGCTTTCAAGGTAGGAGACTTGGTCTGGCTGTCAACCAGAAATCTTAAGTTAAGGATTCCATCGTCTAAGTTGGGACATAAGTACATTGGACCCTATAAAATCAGTAAAATTATAAGTGCCGTTGCTTGTCGTCTTCAACTGCCCAGAACTATGAGAATTCACCCTGTCTTTCATGTATCCCTACTAAAGGCTGCGACACCCAATACGTTTCCTGGACGTTCTTCTCCTTGCCCTGACCCAGTGCTAGTCGATGGTCAGGAAGAATTTATGGTGGAAAGGATTTTAGATTCCAGGTTGTATAGAAATCAGTTACAATATCTGATTAAATGGCAGGGCTACCCAGTGGAGGACAACTCATGGGAACCAGTCAATAACGTTAATGCTCCTCGCTTGCTCCGTCAGTTTCATCAGAGGTACCCACACAAGCCTGGCCTGAGGTCATCCGGAGGTTGTCCCTAAGGGGGAGTAATGTAAGGTTCTGTGTACATGTTCCTGAAACTCAGTTTGTTCGTCAGCCATTTTACTTTCTGTCTTGCTGCAGCTATCTTGCCCTCAGTCAAAATGGAGTTTCCAGCTTGCATGTTCCCGCCCTGATTCTCTCCTTTTGCTTCTTAAGCAGCCACAGCTGAGCAATCAGTGCTTCAGAATCTAGCCTGCAGTGAACCTGTGACCTGACTCCTAAAGCCTTGGACCTTGTACTCCAACTATTCCTACTGAGGAACTCTGAAGCACTTGTGGACTCTGAACCCTGCTCTTTGAAAGACCCACGTTTGCATGGACTTACGGTAACAGAGAAGAAGATCCTGAACCTGTTGTGGAGAGTGATTGCTGAGCTTAGATTACTCTGGCCTGCTGTGTCTCCTGTTTCTGTGTCTGCAAACTGTGTGACTATTTTTGCCAACTTGTATGAAGTAATACAAGACTTTCTATATCAAACCTGTGTCTCATGTATTTTCATCGCACCCAAGCACAAGACGCTATATGAACTGTACTACATACATTACACCGCCTTCTTTACAGCGGACAATGCAGGTGACTTTGCAACATTACTTTGGGACGATGCGCTGCAAGTCTTTTGTAGTGCTGCAACCTGCTCAAAAAACAACCGGTTATTCTCCTGCTGCTGCTGCAGGAATTGCTGCTGGGCCTGCTGCATGCGCTGCTGGTGCTGCAGGTGCTGCCGCTCCATGCTCTGCTGCATGCTCCGCTGGGCCTGGACCAGGTACTCAACGAGCTCCTCCATACTGCCGGACTTATCTGTCTCAACCACGGCAGTCTTATGTTGCACATTAACTTGCGCCATTTGTTCAAACAGCGCCTCCATGCTGTCATCCATGCTGTCAGACTTCTCTGTCTCAACAACGGCAGTCTTCACTCAAGACATACACACTCCACAGTCTTTTCCACAGAAAATTCAGCTTTGCTGTGCAGACACTTTTTTTTTTTTCTCTGCAAACTCTATTAGGGCCACTGTCTCTTTAAGACTGCTCCAATAGATGTTTCTCTTTGCTGACACACTTTTTTTTTTTCTCTGCAAACTCTATTAGGGCCACTGTCTCTTTAAGACTGCTCCAACAGACGTTTCTCTTTTTTTTTCTCTGACACCCTTTTTTTTTTCTCTCTCTCTGCTGCTGCTTCAACAGACTTCACCTTTTATTGCTGTCTCTCGCCACTGTGTTGCACGCACATTCCAGCACCAATTGTAAGCTTTTCAGGGGATATAGCTCTGGGATCGCCGTCCGGGTAGACGGAGTGGCACGGAAAGAGTTCATTCACAGACAGCAGTTCTGGTAAAAACTGGCCGCAACCAGTTTTATTAAAGTCTACAGCAAACAGAACATAATCAAAACCAAATCATAAACATAAGACCTGGGCTTGTCCAGCCACTTACTACACTTAGATAGATTTCCCTATCTACCTGGGACCAGACTCTAACAGCCTGGGCCAAAACAACACATATGTTCAGCATTTACCAGCATGGAGTTTCACAGAGTCTCCTCCTTGTGTCTGAAGGCACCTTCAACGTCCAGACTTGAGAGAGCTCCCCTCCTATTCAGCAGCTATCCGCATGGATTCTCACAGAGACTACTCCTGTGTCCGGGGTACATCGAGCACCCAGACTGAGACAGCTCATACTCCTGGAGACTCCTTCTTGTGCCTGGACTCCTTGTCCAGACTAAGCGAGCTCTCTGACTGTGTTCACAGACACCTACTTCTGGTCTCCTAATTAACAGCTGAATGGTTTCAGGCCTGAGCTGCAAGTGTGTACTGAATGTAAGGTGTAGTGACCTTTCTCTACCACTAGGTTTACAAAGCCATACATTTCCCTTATACCAGTCAGCAAAGTATCTAGGTGAAATGTACACCCCATTCAACACACATACTCTCACTGTCTCACAATAGCAATAATCAAGGAATGCATGTATAATCCCTTACAGTAATAATAGATTTGATTACCTATTGTCGTGCAGCTGTAATGCAGGCTGGTGTGTGCTCCACCTGTAGGTTACAGAGGGGAGAAGGGATTACACACTACCAGAGTAGGCCTGCACTGCAGCAGCCAAAACCACCACCAAGTGGCAGCAAAAACGTCCAAGACTGAGTCAGGAATAATCAGTCATCTGAAGTATCACAGGTCTCAGCAAGCCCTTTACAGAGCAGAAACACAGGCGCCACCAAGTGGCGGGAGCGTGGTCAGGCAAGCCAAGTCAAAACCATACGGAGGCAGCAGGACAAAAGGAATAAGCAATATACGTGGTCAGGAGAAAGCCAGGAGGTCAGCAACGGTCAGAAGCAGATTAGACAAAGACAGAAAGCAGAAGCGAGTCCGAATACAGGCGGAGTCAAAAACCAGAGAATCAACCAGACAAACAGGGAAATGCAGGGAACAGGGCAGACAGAGGGAAACAACAGACACGGGACAAGTCAGGGATAACAGAAGACAAATCAAGGGTTACCAGTCAGGTTCACAAGTCGAAGGTAGCAGTATAGCTCACACTGCTAGCAGGATGTGTGAGAGCTAAATAGCCAACCTGAACCCAGTATGAGGCAGAGCAAAGTTAACCCTTGACATGATCCACCCGGACCAAGGGCAGACAGGACTAAACCCTGGAACGAATCATGACAGTAACCTCTTCTCAAGGGGGGCCACCGGACCCCCAGACTTCCCAGGATAACGTGCGTGAAATGCCCGAACCAATCGATCAGCATGTACCGATCGCGCTGGGACCCAAGATCGATCCTCAGGACAATAACCCTTCCAATGGACCAAATACTGAAGTGAACTACAGACCCTACGCGAATCCACAATCCGTTCCACTTCAAACTCGGTCTGACCATTAACAGAGACAGGAGGCGGAGGGGATGGAGGCCCTGTGGAAGATGGTACAAATGACTTAAGAAGGGATTTATGAAACACATTGGGGATCCGGAGTGACGGAGGAAGGCGTAACCGAAAGGCAACAGGATTGACCACCTCCATGATCTCGTAAGGACCAATAAATCTGGGACCTAACTTAGCAGAGGGAACCTTTAGACGAATATTCTTGGTGGACAACCATACTTTATCTCCCACCAGGAACATAGGTCCTACAGACCGTCGCTTATCCGCAAAAAGTTAATGTTTGCCCTGAGCCTCCCCAATGTTCTTTTGGACCTCCCTCCACACCTCCCCCAATCTTTGTACTGCCGTATCAGCCCCTGGACATCCTGAATCCAGCCTTGAAAATTCACCAAAATGGGGGTGAAAACCATAGTTACAAAAGAATAGAGAGGTGCCAGTGGACTGGTTAATCCAATTATTGAATGCAAATTCATCCACGGGCAATGAAGAACACCAATCATCCTGCTGAGACGTAGCAAGACACCTCAAAATCTGTTCGAGTGACTGATTGGTCCTTTCCGTCTGCCCATTGGTCTCAGGATGGTAAGCAGAGGAGAAGGTTAAGCAAATACCCAGTCTTTTACAAAATGCCCTCCAAAATTTGGACACAAATTGTACCCTTCTATCAGAAACCACACTCAAAGGCACGCCATGCAGTCGTACAACGTGCTCAACAAACAACCTAGTGTCTCAGCATTAGGCAATCCTGCCAGAGGTACAAAATGCGCCTGTTTACTGAATCTGTCAACCACTACCCAGATTACAGTTTTGCCATTAGAAGGAGGGAGATCAGTGATGAAGTCCATGGACAAATAAGTCCAAGGTCTATCTGGAATTGCCAATGGCACCAATTCCCCGGCCGGCCGATTATGTGAGCTCTTAGCACGGGCACAGGTATCACAAGCAGACACAAACATAGTGATATCAGAGTTCATGGAGGACCACCAAAATAGCCTAGCAATGGCTTTCTGAGTGGCTGAGATCCCGGGTGTCCACTGAGAGCAGAATCGTGGAATTCCCGGAGAACCCTCAACCTGTATTGAACGGGAACAAAGTTTATTATCAGGCAAAGAGGAAGGAGCAAGAGACTGAGCCTTCTGAATTTCCTGTTCCAATTCAGAGGATACCCCCGCAACAACCACCCCATGCTGAAGAATGGAGGAAGGAGGTTCAGGGGGTGATATTGAATCAAAACTGCGAGATAAGGCATCAGCCTTGACATTCTTGGAACCAGGCCGAAAAGTGATTGAAAAATGAAAACGAGAAAAAAAAAGCGACCACCTAGCCTGTCTAGGAGTCAACCGTTTAGCAGATTCAAGATAAGACAAGTTTTTGTGATCCGTGATAACCGTGATCCGATGAACCGCCCACTCCAAAAAATGCCTCCATTCTTCAAAAGCCAATTTTATGGCCAATAACTCCCGGTTACCCACATCATAGTTCCTCTCCGCAGAAGAGAACTTCCGGGAGAAAAAGGCACATGGTCTTAAATTAGTCAAGGTAACGGGTCCCTGTGACAACACAGCCCCCACTCCCACCTCAGATGCGTCCACCTCTACAATGAACAGTTCAGATGGATCGGGCTGAACCAATACAGGAGCAGACATAAAACATTTCTTTAGTGTAACAAATGCTTCAACTGCTAAGGTTGACCAAACTTTGAGATCAGCCCCCTTGCGAGTGAGATCGGTGAGTGGTTTGACCACCTGAGAAAACCCCTTGATGAATTTTCGATAATAATTGGCGAAACCCAGAAAACGCTGCAACCCCTTGAGGTCTCTGGGTTGCACCCAATCAACAATGGCCTGTACCTTTCCGGGATCCATCCGAAACCCATTGGCCGAAAGGATGATCCCCAGAAAGGAAAGCTCCTGGACACAAAACAAACATTTCTCGGGTTTAGCAAACAGAGAATTACCCGTAACCTGTGAAGAACAGCACGTAGATGACCAATGTGGGATTCCTTGTCAGGCGAGAAAACAAGGATATCATCCAAGTATACAACCATAAAGCGCCCGATAAAATCAGAGAAAACATCATTCATGAAGTTCTGAAATACAGCGGGCGCGTTCGTGAGACCAAAGGGCATGACCAAATTTTCAAACAGACCTTCAGAGGTAAGAAATGCCGTTTTCCACTCATCCCCTTCCTGAATATGGATAAGGTTATATGCTCCCCTGAGATCAAGTTTGGAAAACCACTTAGCCCCAGACACTTGGTTATAAAGATCAGGAATGAGTGGGAGAGGGTAGGTATTTCTCACCGTAATTTTATTTAGTTCTCGGAAATCGAGGCATGGGCGTAAACCACCATCTTTTTTCTTAACAAAAAAGAATCCCGCGGCTACAGGTGAGACAGAGGGACGGATGTGACCTTTGCGTAGGCTATCAGAGATATAGTTTTTCATAGCAGTATGTTCCGGGCCAGAAAGATTGTACAAACGGGCTTTGGGCAATTTAGAACCAGGAATAAGATTAATTGCACAATCATAAGGACGGTGGGGTGGCAAAACCTCAGCCTCTTTTTCGGAGAACATGTCCCCAAAGTCCTTCAGGTACTCCGGAATACCCTCCGGACTAATGGCAGACACAAAAACAGCAGAAAGACAACCATTGGAACAATTAGGACCTCATTTAACAATATCACGAGATCCCCAGTCAATAACAGGATTATGCCTCTGCAACCAGGGGAACCCCAACACCAGTCCTGCAGGAAGATTATTCATAACATAACATGAAATTCGTTCCTGATGTAAGGAACCCACCTTGAGGAGGAACTCCTCAGAGACAAACTTAATGACATTTTGAGCCAACGGTGTCTTATCAATTGCAACGATATAGATGGGAGTCTCTAGCCTGACTGTCCCTAACTTTAACACCATACTAGAGTTAATGAAATTCATGGAAGATCCACAGTCCACAAATGCTGAAGTGGAAGCACTACCACCGCCATAACACAGTTCCACCTCTAACAAAATTTTCTGAAAAGATGAAAATGGTACCTGAGAGTCTGGATGATCTCCTAGATCATCACCCAGACTCGGCAGCTCTTTATTTGATGGACAAGAGGGGCAGTCCATCTTCCAATGTCCCGGATCTCCACAATAAAAACAATTTCTCATCTCGTCACCATCTCCTCTCTTTCTCCTTGAAATTAATGGTACCAACTTCCATAGTCTCCTTGAATGACACCACCTCAGACTTGGCAGGCAATGCGGGAATCTCATGCTGGATAATTCCTCTCTCCCGTAACCTCCGGTCCATACGAATGGCCTGGGTCATGGCCTCTTCCAGGGAACTGGGCAGCATATGAAGGGCCAGCGCGTCCTTGAGATGATCCGATAATCCTCTCTCAAACAGGCGTCTTAGAGCAGAGTCATTCCAGGACACCTCAACAGACCACCTCCTGAACTCAGAACAATACTGTTCAGCAGTGAGTTCATTCTGAGAGAGACCCATGATCATGTCCTCTGCTACCCTGACCCGGTCTGGTTCATCATAAATCAGTCCCAAAGCCTCAAAGAATCTGTCCACAGACACACGTTCAGGGGCAGAAGCAGGTAGAGAGAAAGCCCACGACTGAGGTCCCTCCCGCAATAAGGAAATGATTATCCCCACCCGCTGACTCATCACCAGAAGATAGGGGTCTAAGTGAAAACCATAGTTTACAACTCTCCCTGAAAGTACTGAATTTCTCCCTCTCCCCGGAGAAGGTATCTGGGAGCTTTACTGTAGGTTCAGGAGAGTGCAAAGAAACATCGACAGTGTTAGAGTGCTACAGTCAGTCTGCAACGATATTACTGTGTTAGAAAGCTCCCTCTGTTGCACAAATAGGTCTTGCATAATCAATGCCAAGCTATTCATGTGATCCGCCAAGGTATGGAGCGGATCCATAGCAAACAGAGCAGAGAAAAAAAAATGCAGAGATCCCTTTATATGTAGGGGGTGAGCTATAATGTCGTGCAGCTGTAATGCAGGCTGGTGTGTGCTCCACCTGTAGGTTACAGAGGGGAGAAGGGATTACACACTACCAGAGTAGGCCTGCACTGCAGCAGCCAAAACCACCACCAAGTGGCAGCAAAAACGTCCAAGACTGAGTCAGGAATAATCAGTCATCTGAAGTATCACAGATCTCAGCAAGCCCTTTACAGAGCAGAAACACGGGCGCCACCAAGTGGCGGGAGCGTGGTCAGGCAAGCCAAGTCAAAACCATACGGAGGCAGCAGGACAAAAGGAATAAGCAATATACCTGGTCAGGAGAAAGTCAGGAGGTCAGCAACGGTCAGAAGCAGATAAGACAAAGACAGATAAGCAGAAGCAAGTCCGAATACAGGCCGAGTCAAAAACCAGAGAATCAAACAGACAAACAGAAATGCAGGGAACAGGGCAGACAGAGGGAAACAACAGACACGGGACAAGTCAGGGATAATAGCAGGACAAATCAAGGGTTACCAGTCAGGTTCACAAGCGAAGGTAGCAGTATAGCTCACACTGCTAGCAGGATGTGTGAGAGCTAAATAGCAACCTGAACCCAGAATGAGGCAGAGCAAAGTTAACCCTTGGCATGATCCGCCCGGACCAAGGGCAGACAGGACTAAACCCTGGAACTGATCATGACACCTATCATGTAGAGAGATTAGGAACCATAAATGGGAAACCTATAATATGCCTGAATAAGTACAATCATATGTCCATGTCAAGATGGGTGGTACTCGCATGTGCCAATAAAGTAAACTCTTAAAGTAGAAAATAGGCATGTATAAATATAAATCATTAAAAGTTCTGTATAGCCACGTAAGCACCACACATCCTGACCACACTAGTAGGCATGACAAATGGAAAAGACATCTGGACATAGGTATAAAGATAAATCAGATAGTCATCTGTAACAACCTTGATGGAGTGGGGTATGGGTTGCGCTACTTACGCTCCGTACAAAAGCGGCTTCGCTCCATACACACATCTCTGCTACATACTCTCCGTACACATCTCTGCTACATACTCTCCGTACACACAGATCCGCTACATACTCTCCGTACACATCTCTGCTACATACTCTCCGTACACACAGCTCCGCTACATACTCTCCATACACACATCTCTGCTACATACGCTCTGTACACGTCTCCGCTACATACCCTCAATACACGTCTCTGCTACATACGCTCCGTACACACATCTCCGCTACATACGCTCCGTACACACGCTCGGTACACACATCTCTGCTACATACCCCCCGTACAGCATGGCTCTGCTCCGTACACCTCATACAAGCGCGACTCCGCTCCGTACATCTCGTACACACGTGGCTCTGCTCCGTACACATGCGGCTCTGCTCCGTACACACCATATACACACGGCTCCGCTCCGTACACCTTGTACACACACGGCTCCGCTCCGTACACCTCGTACAGACGCGGCTCCGCTCCGTACACCTCGTACACACAGCTCAGCTCCATACACCTCGTACACACACATGGATCCTCTCCGCACACACATCTCACTACATACGCCCCATATACGCATGGCTCTGCTCCGTACACCTTATACACGCGTGGCTCCGCTCCATACATCTCGTATACACGTGGCTCCACTCCATACACACGGCTCCGCTCAATACAGCTCGTACACATGGCAACGCTCTGTACACCTCGTACACACACGGCTCTTCTCCGTACACCTCGTACACACACGGCTCTGCTCCGTACACCTCGTACACACACGGCTCTGCTACATCCACCCTGTGAACCCCTCCTGACCCCACACAAACTTCCCCTCATCCAGCAACATGACAACCAGCACAGCAGAGTCCTGCATACACTGAGGCCCTGATCATGTGACCCCTGACTCCTCCCTCCTGTGACCTCATCACAGGTCCTGTGTGCACAGAGCAGCCATATATGTGGAGTGTGGCTCTGCAGGTGGAGGTAGGTGCTGGAGGCTCCATTATTCTCTATGTGGAGTGCGGCTCTACGGGTGGAGGTAGGTGCTGGAGGCTCCATTATTCTCTATGTGGAGTGCGGCTCTGCGGGTGGAGGTAGGTGCTGGAGGCTCCATTATTCTCTATGTGGAGTGTGGCTCTGCGGGTGGAGGTCGGTGCTGGAGGCTCCATTATTCTATATGTGGAGTGCGGCTCTGCGGGTGGAGGTAGGTGCTGGAGGCTCCATTATTCTCTATGTGGAGTGCGGCTCTGCGGGTGGAGGTCGGTGCTGGAGGCTCCATTATTCTCTATGTGGAGTGCGGCTCTGCGGGTGGAGGTCGGTGCTGGAGGCTCCATTATTCTCTATGTGGAGTGCGGCTCTGCGGGTGGAGGTCGGTGCTGGAGGCTCCATTATTCTCTTGGTGGGCTGCGGTGGAGGTCGGTGCTGGAGGCTCCATTATTCTCTATGTGGAGTGCGGCTCTGCGGTGGAGTGGTGCTGGAGGCTCCATTATTCTATGTGGAGTGTGCTCTGCGGGTGGGGTCGTGCTGGAGGCTCCATTATTCTCTGTGGTGTGGTCTGCGGGTGGAGGTGTGGCTGGAGGCTCCATTATTCTCTAGTGGATGTGGTCTGCGGGTGGAGGTGTGCTGGAGGCTCCATTATTCTCTATGTGGAGTGCGGCTCTGCGGGTGGAGGTCGGTGCTGGAGGCTCCATTATTCTCTATGTGGAGTGCGTCGCGGGTGGAGGTGGTGCTGGAGCTCCATTATTCTCTATGTGGAGTGCGGCTCTGCGGTGGAGGTAGTGCTGGAGGCTCCATTATTCTCTATGTGGAGTGCGGCTCTGCGGGTGGAGGTCGGTGCTGGAGGCTCCATTATTCTCTGTGGATGTGGCTCTGCGGGTGGAGGTGGTGCTGGAGGCTCCATTATTCTCTGTGGATGTGGTCTGCGGTGGAGGTGGTGCTGGAGGCTCCATTATTCTCTATGTGGAGTGCGGCTCTGCGGGTGGAGTAGGTGCTGGAGGCTCCATTATTCTCTGTGGATGTGGCTCTGCGGGTGGAGGTAGGTGCTGGAGGCTCCATTATTCTCTGTGGAATGGTTGGGGAGTGTGCTGGAGCTCTATCTTGTGGAGGTCGGGTGAGGGGTGCTGAGTCATTATTCTTATGTGGAGTGGGCTCTGCGGGTGGAGGTGGTGCTGGAGGCTCCATTATTTCTATGTGGAGTGCGGCTCTGCGGGTGGAGGTAGGTGCTGGAGGCTCCATTATTCTCTATGTGGAGTGCGGCTCTGCGGGTGGAGGTAGGTGCTGGAGGCTCCATTATTCTCTAGTGGATGTGGCTCTGCGGGTGGAGGTCGGTGCTGGAGGCTCCATTATTCTCTGTGGATGTGGCTCTGCGGGTGGAGGTCGGTGCTGGAGGCTCCATTATTCTCTGTGGAGTGGGCTCTGCGGGTGGAGGTAGGTGCTGGAGGCTCCATTATTCTCTAGTGGAGTGGGCTCTGCGGGTGGAGGTGGTGCTGGAGGCTCCATTATTCTCTTGTGAGTGGGTCTGCGGGTGGAGGTAGGTGCTGGAGGCTCCATTATTCTCTGTGTTGAGTGCGGCTCTGCGGGTGGAGGTCGGTGCTGGAGGCTTCATTATTCTATATGTGGAGTGCGGCTCTGCGGGTGGAGTAGGTGCTGGAGGCTCCATTATTATCTATGTGGAGTGCGGCTCTGCGGGTGGAGGTCGGTGCTGGAGGCTCCATTATTCTCTATGTGGAGTGTCTGCGGGTGGAGGTCGGTGCTGGAGGCTCCATTATTCTCTATGTAGAGTGCGGCTCTGCGGGTGGAGGTCGGTGCTGGAGGCTCCATTATTCTCTATGTGGAGTGCGGGTGGAGGTCGGTGCTGGAGGCTCCATTATTCTCTATGTGGAGTGCTGCTCTGCGGGTGGAGGTCAGTGCTGGAGGCTCCATTATTCTCTATGTGGAGTGCGGCTCTGCGGGTGGAAGTAGGTGCTGGAGGCTCCATTATTCTCTGTGGAATGTGGCTCTGCGGGTGGAGGTAGGTGCTGGAGGCTCCATTATTCTTTGTGGAATGTGGCTCTGCAGGTGGAGGTCGGTGCTGGAGGCTCCATTATTCTCTATGTGGAGTGCGGCTCTGCGGGTGGAAGTAGGTGCTGGAGGCTCCATTATTCTCTGTGGAATGTGGCTCTGCGGGTGTAGGTCGGTGCTGGAGGCTCCATTATTCTCTGTGGAATGTGGCTCTGCGGGTGGAGGTCGGTGCTGGAGGCTCCATTATTCTCTGTGGAGTGTGGTTCTGCGGGTGGAGGTAGGTGCTGGAGGCTCCATTATTCTCTATGTGGAGTGCGGCTCTGCGGGTGGAGGTCGGTGCTGGAGGCTCCATTATTCTCTATGTGGAGTGCGGCTCTGCGGGTGGAGGTAGGTGCTGGAGGCTCCATTATTCTCTATGTGGAGTGCGGCTCTGCGGGTGGAGGTAGGTGCTGGAGGCTCCATTATTCTCTGTGGAATGTGGCTCTGCGGGTGGAGGTCGGTGCTGGAGGCTCCATTATTCTCTGTGGAATGTGGCTCTGGGGGTGGAGGTCGGTGCTGGAGGCTCCATTATTCTCTGTGGAGTGTGGTTCTGCGGGTGGAGGTAGGTGCTGGAGGCTCCATTATTCTCTATGTGGAGTGCGGCTCTGCGGGTGGAGGTCGGTGCTGGAGGCTCCATTATTCTCTGTGGAGTGCGGCTCTGCGGGTGGAGGTCGGTGCTGGAGGCTCCATTATTCTCTATGTGGAGTGCGGGTGGAGGTCGGTGCTGGAGGCTCCATTATTCTCTATTGTGGAGTGCTGCTCTGCGGGTGGAGGTCGGTGCTGGAGGCTCCATTATTATCTATGTGGAGTGTGGCTCTGCGGGTGGAGGTCGGTGCTGGAGGCTCCATTATTCTCTGTGGAGTGTGGTTCTGCGGGTGGAGGTAGGTGCTGGAGGCTCCATTATTCTCTATGTGGAGTGCGGCTCTGCGGGTGGAGGTCGGTGCTGGAGGCTCCATTATTCTCTATGTAGAGTGCGGCTCTGCGGGTGGAGGTCGGTGCTGGAGGCTCCATTATTCTCTATGTGGAGTGCGGGTGGAGGTCGGTGCTGGAGGCTCCATTATTCTCTATGTGGAGTGCTGCTCTGCGGGTGGAGGTCAGTGCTGGAGGCTCCATTATTCTCTATGTGGAGTGCGGCTCTGCGGGTGGAAGTAGGTGCTGGAGGCTCCATTATTCTCTGTGGAATGTGGCTCTGCGGGTGGAGGTAGGTGCTGGAGGCTCCATTATTCTCTGTGGAATGTGGCTCTGCGGGTGGAGGTCGGTGCTGGAGGCTCCATTATTCTCTGTGGAATGTGGCTCTGCGGGTGGAGGTCGGTGCTGGAGGCTCCATTATTCTCTGTGGAATGTGGCTCTGCGGGTGGAGGTCAGTGCTGGAGGCTCCATTATTCTCTATGTGGAGTGCGGCTCTGCGGGTGGAAGTAGGTGCTGGAGGCTCCATTATTCTCTGTGGAATGTGGCTCTGCGGATGGAGGTAGGTGCTGGAGGCTCCATTATTCTCTGTGGAGTGTGGCTCTGCGGGTGGAGGTCGGTGCTGGAGGCTCCATTATTCTCTATGTGGAGTGCGGCTCTGCGGGTGGAGGTAGGTGCTGGAGGCTCCATTATTCTCTATGTGGAGTGCGGCTCTGCGGGTGGAGGTAGGTGCTGGAGGCTCCATTATTCTCTGTGGAATGTGGCTCTGCGGGTGGAGGTCAGTGCTGGAGGCTCCATTATTCTCTATGTGGAATGTGGCTCTGCGGGTGGAGGTAGGTGCTGGAGGCTCCATTATTCTCTATGTGGAGTGCGGCTCTGCGGGTGGAGGTAGGTGCTGGAGGCTCCATTATTCTCTGTGGAATGTGGCTCTGCGGGTGGAGGTAGGTGCTGGAGGCTCCATTATTCTCTGTGGAATGTGGCTCTGCGGGTGGAGGTCGGTGCTGGAGGCTCCATTATTCTCTGTGGAATGTGGCTCTGCGGGTGGAGGTAGGTGCCCACATGTCTACTTTATATCAGCACAATTTTGGAAACATTTTTTTTTTGTTAGGACGTTATAAGGGTTAACCCCTCTCTGCCATCAGACGTACTATTCCGTCCATGTGACCCTGGACCTAATTCCCATGTACGGAATAGTACGTCATGTGCGATCAGCTGTGCTCCCGGGGGGAGCGCAGCTGATCGCCGCCGGGTGTCAGCTGATTATCACAGCTGACACCCGTGACTGTGTGTCAGGAGCGGTCAAGGACCGCTCCCGGCACATTAACCCCTGGCACACCGCGATCAAACATGATCGCGGTGTACCCGGGCACAGGGGAGAATCGCGCAGGGTGGGGGCTCCCTACGCGCTCCCCTGAGACCCTCAGAGCAGCGCGATGTGTCGCGCTGTTCCGAGGGTCCGTCCTCCCTCCAGGTCCCCGGATCCAAGATGGCGCCGGGGTCCTGCAGGGAGGCGGCTTCCTCAGTGCCTGCTGAGAGCAGGTGCTGAGGAAGCCTGCAGCTATGCCAGAGCGATCGCTGGTGTGACAGAGTGCTGTGCACACTGTCACACCAGCGATCTGCTAAAATACAGTGATGTCCCACCCTGGGACAAAGTAAAAAAAAATAGAAATAAAAAGTAGTAAAAAAAATCATAAAAAAAAAAAAATATTCCCCAATAAATTCATTCTTTCCTGTAAATAAAAAAAACAAAACAATAAAAGTACACATATTTGGTATCGCCGCGTCCGTAACGACCCCCCCTATAAAACTGTCCCACTAGTTAACCCCTTTAGTGAACCCCTTAAAAAAAAAAAAAAAGCAAAAAATCAATGCTTTATCATCATACCGCTGAACAAAAAGTGCAATAACACTCGATCAAAAAGACCGTGATAAGTAACCATGGTACCGCTGAAAACGTCATCTTGTCCCGCAAAAAACGAGCCGTCATAAAGCATCATCAGCGAAAAAATAAAAAAGTTATAGCTCGCATAATAAAGCGATGCAAAAATAATAATTTTTTATATAAAATTGTTTTCATTCTATAAAAGCGCCAAAACATAAAAAAATGATATAAATGAGGTATCGCCATAATCGTACTGACCCGAAGAATAAAACTGCTTTATCAATTTTACCACACGCGGAACGGTACAAACGCCTCCTCCAAAAGAAATTCATGAATTGCTGATTTTTGTTCATTCTAACCTCCCAAAAAGCTAAATAAAAAGCGATGAAAAAATGTCACGTGCTCAAAAATGGTACCAATAAAAACGTCAACTCGTACCGCAAAAAATAAGACCACACATGACTCTGTGGGCCAAAATATGCAAAAATTATAGCTCTCAAAATGTGATGCAAAAAACTATTTTTTTGCAATAAAAAGCGTCTTTTAGCGTGACAGCTGCCAATCATAAAAACCGCTATAAATAGTAAATCAAACCCCCCTTTATCACCCCCTTAGTTAGGGGAAAAATAAATACATTTTTTTTAATTTTATTATTTCCATTTTCCCGTTAGGGTTAGGGTTGCGGCTAAAGTTAGGGTTAGGGTTGACGCTAACGTTAGGATTAGGGTTGGGATTACGGTTAGGGGTGTGTTAGGGTTAGGTTTGTGGTTAGGGTTGGGACTAGGGTTAGGGGTGTGTTGGGGTTAGGGTTGGAGTTAGAATTGGGGGGTTTCCGCTTTTTAGGCACATCAGGGGCTCTCCAAATGTGACATGGCGTCTGATCTCAATTCCAGCCAATTCTGCGTTGAAAAAGTCAAACGGTGCTCCTTCACTTCTGAGCTCTGCCATGCGCCCAAACAGTAGTTTACTCCCGCATATGGGGTATCGGCGTACTCTGGACCACAAGAATTATTGTGCAATTTGTCCTATTTCTCCTGTTACCCTTTGGAAAATAAAAAACTGGGGGCGACAAAATCATTTTTGTAAAAAAAAAAATGATTTTTTTGTTTTTACGGCTGTATGTTATAAAACTTCTGTGAAGCACTTGGGGCTTCATAGCGCTCACCACACTTCTAGATAAGTTCCTTGTGGGGGTCTATTTTCCAAAATGGGGTCACTTGTGGGGGGTTTCCACTGTTTAGGCGCATCAGTGGCTCTCCAAATGCGACATGACGCCCCCAGACCATTCCATCAAAGTCTGCAATCCAAAACGTCACTACTTCCCTTCCGAGCCCCGACGTGCGCCCATACAGTAGTTTACTCCCACATATTGGGTATCAGCGTACTCAGGACAAATTGGACAACAACTTTTGAGGTCCAATTTCTCCTGTTACCCTTGTGAAAATAAAATATTGGGGGCGAAAAAATCATTTTTGTAAAAAAAAAAAGGGATTTTTTATTTTTACGGCTGTACGTTATAAACTTCTGTGAAGCACTTTGGGGTTCAAAGTGCTCACCACACATCTAGATAAGTTCCTTGAGGGGTCTAGTTTCCAAAATGGTGTCATTTGTGGGGGGTTTCCACTGTTTAGGCAGATCAGGAGCTCTCCAAACACGACATGGCATCCAGCCAATTCTGCGTTGAAAAAGTCAAACTGCGCTCCTTCCCTTCCAAACTCTGCCATGCACCCAAACAGTGGTTTACTCCCACATATTGGGTATCAGCGCACTCAGGACAAATTGCACAATAACTTTTGGAGTCTTGTTACCCTTGGGAAAATAAAAATTGGGGTGAAAAGATCAATTTTGTGGAAAAAATAAGATTTTTTTAATTTTACGGCTCTACGTTATAAACTTGTGTGAAGCACTTGGGGGTTCAAATTGCTCACCAAAGATCTAGATAAGTTCCTTAGGGGGTCTAGTTTCCCAAATGGGGTCACTTGTGGGGGGTTTCCACGGTTTAGGCACAGCAGGGGCTCTCCAAATGCAACATGGCATCCAATCTCAATTCCAGCCAATTTTGGTTGGAAAAAGTCAAATGGTGCTCCTTCCATTCCGAGCTCTGCCATGCACCCAAACAGTGGTTCTCCCCCACATATGGGGTATCAGCGTACTCAGGACAAATTGGACAACAACTTTTGTGGTCCAATTTCTCCTGTTACCTAGGGGAAAATAAAATATTAGTGACTAAGAGATAATTTTTGTGGGAAAAAAATAGGATTTTTAATTTTCATGCCCGGGCATTATAAACTTGTGTGAAGCACTTGGGGGTTCAAAGTGCTCACCAAAGATCTAGATAAGTTCCTTAGGGGGTCTAGCTTCCAAAATGGGGTCACTTGTGAGGGGTTTCCACTGTTTAGGCTCATCTGGGGCACTACAAATGGAACATGACCCCCATCAATGTTTGCATTCCAAAACGTTACTGCTTCCTTTCCAAGCCCTGCCGTGCGCCCAAACAGTTTCCCCCCCCCCCCCCACATATGGGGTATCAGCGTACTCAGGAGAAATTGCACAACAACTTTATCTGCCCATTTTCTCCTTTTACCCTTGTGAAAATAAAAAAAAGTTTGTAAAAGATCATTTTTGTGGCTAGAAAGTTAAATATTAATATTTTTCCTTCCACGTTGCTTCAGCTCCTGTGAAGCACCTGAAGGGTTATTAAACTTCTTGAATGTGGTTTTGAGTACCTTGAGGGGTGCAGTTTTTAGAATGGTGTCACTTTTGGGTATTTTCTGCCATATAGACCCCTCAAAGTGACTTCAAATATGAGGTGGTCCCTAAAAAAAATGGCTTTGTAAATTTTGTTGTAAAAATGATTAATCACTGGTTATTTTTTAACCCTTATAATTTCATAAGAAAAAAAATTTTGGTTCCAAAATTGTGCTGATGTAAAGTAGACATGTGGGAAATGTTATTTCTTAGATATTTTGTGTGACATATTTCTCTGTTTTAAGGGAAAAAAAATTCAAAGTTTGAAAATTGCAAAATTTTCAAAATTTTCGCCATATTTGCGTTTTTTTTAAAAATAAACGCAAGGTATATCGAAGAAATTTTACCACTAACCTGAAGTACAATATTTCACGAGAAAACAATCTCAGAATCGCGAAGATCCGTTGAAGCGTTCCAGAGTTATAACCTCATAAAGAGACAGTGGTCTGAATTGTAAAAATTGGCCCGGTCATTAACGTGCAAACCACCCTTCGGGGTGAAGGGGTTAAAAGTTGACCAGCAATTCCTTATTTTTACAACAAAATTTACGAAACCATTTTTTAGGGACCACCTCACATTTGAAGTGAGTTTGGGGGGTTAATATATTAGAAAATACCCAGAAGTGACTCCATTCTAAAAACTACACCCCTCAGGGTGCGCAAAACCACATTCAAGAAGTTTATTAACCCTTCAGGTGCTTCATGAGAGCTAAAGCAATGTGGAAGGAAAAAAATAAACATTTTACTTTTTTCACAACAAATTTATTTGGAACCAATTTTTTTTATTTTCACAAGGGTATCAGGAGAAAATGGACCACACAATTTGTTGTGCAATGTCTCCTGAATACACCGATACCGCATATATGGGGGAAAGCCACTTGTTGGGTGCATGGCAGAGCTCAGAAGGGAGGGAGCACCGTTTCACTTTTTGAACCCAAAATTGGCTGGAATCAATGGTGGCACCTTGTCGTGTTTGGAGACCCCTGATGTGCCTAAACAGTGGAAACCCCCCCAATTCTAACTCCAACCCTAACCCCAACACACCCCTAACCCTAATCTCAACCCTAACCCTAATCCCAACCCTAACCGTAATCTCAACCATAACCACAACCCTTGCCCAACCCTAACATTAGCCCAACACTAACTTTAGCCCAAACCTAACCCTAATGGATAATGTAGTGAGGGCCCTGTATGTGGGGACAGTATTGATAGGTCACGGTATGGTGAGACACTTCCTAGCTGGGGCACAGTAGATGAGTAAGTCTCGGGCTTGGGCATTATTCATTGTCTATGGGACTGCAGGAATTATATGAGCTCTATACTCTGCTTTCTCTGGCAGTCCCATATACATTGACTGATGAGTAGATTGAGCACATTCACTTTATTCAGTATAGAGTGCTGAAGGTCTTGTTCCAGAGGCTTCACTCTCAGGATTCCTGGGGGTCCATCAACATACAGTACAGACCAAAAGTTTGGACACACCTTCTCATTGAAAGATTTTTCTGTATTTTCATGACTATGAAATTTGTAAATTCACACTGAAGGCATCAAAACTATGAATTAACACATGTGGAATTATACATTACACTTAACAAAAAAGTGTGAAACAACTGAAAATATGTCTTATATTCTAGGTTCTTCAAAGTAGCCACCTTTTGCTTTGATTACTGCTTTGCACGCAGAAAAGGTGAACGGATGGACTCTACATGCCTGGTTCCCACCGTGAAGCATGGAGGAGGTGGTGTGATGTGATGTGTGGGGGTGCTTTGCTGGTGACACTGTTGGGGATTTATTCAAAATTGGGTCACACAGCCATCAATTCTCTCATACGACAGAATCGGATTGATTGTGTTACTGTCACTTGAATCAAACTGAACTTCATCTTCTCCATTGTCTGTGTTCTTGGTAATCAGACTGACATCCGAGCGCAGTCCAATGTTTCATATTCACCCATAGGCTTGTAGGTGTGCTCGTGATTCTATTATCGGATGCACTTGCAGCATGCTGCGATTGTTTTCTTATGCCAAATCGTCATGAGAAAAAAAATCTCAGATCTGCAATGTCCCATAGCAGTCGGCCATGTTATACACTCGTGTGGGCGATCCCTCAGGCTAAGTGCACACGTTCAGGATTATTCGCGTTTTTTTCGCGGCAAAACGCTTAAACGCATGATTTCAGCATCCTATTATTTAGAATGAATTCTGCTATTTTTGTGCACATAATGTTTTTTTTCCACGAAAAAAACGCTTTGCGGAAAACAAAGCAGCATGTTCATTAATTTCGCGGAAAACTAGCGTTTTCCCCGCTATATTATTGAGCTAGCATGTTCAGGAAAAATTTGTGCTAAAAACGCACAAAATCCGCGTCAAAAACGCGCAAAAAACGAGAAAAACGCATGCGTTTTTACCGCTGAAATAGTCATTTTTGCTCAGGAATATTCTGCAAACATTCCTGAACGTGTGCACTTAGCCTCATAGTTGTCTTGAGGACAGATTCTCCCTCTTGAGCTGTGGATCTCTGCATCTACTCCAGAGTGACAGTGGGCCTCTTAGCTGCTTCTTTAATTAGAGCTCTCCTTGCTTGGAGCCACAGGGACTCGAACATATTATCCGAGCATGCCCAAGATACGCGGATAACACTCAAGCATGCTCAGATAACACATTATCCGCACACGTTCGCTCATCATTACTTGTTAGGTTTGTAGTTGTTCATACTCCTTCCAGTTTTGGATGATGGCTTTAACAGTGCTGCGTGAGATGTTCAGAGCTTGGGTTATTTTTTTATTTATAACCTAACCCTACTTTACATTTCTGCAACTTTATCCCTGACCTGTCCGGTGTGTTCCTTGGTTTTCATGATACTTTTTGATCCCCAACTGTTACGAATGTGCTAGAGATTTTCTGAGCAGAGGCTCCCTCTGGTGGTTACAGACAGTACTGAACCTTTCAGCGAGGAGTGGCAATCTGGAATCACAGACTGGTCTGATATAAGGGAGGTTCCCTCCCATGATGGTTGCTGGTGATCAATTATTCTTGTCTCAATTGTGTTTCCTGGTTCATTTGGACGTTTGCTGGAGTCCTGCCTGCATCTCCTGCTTTCAGATAAGATATTTTTGCTTTTCTTTTTGTGCTTGCTTTTTGCATTGTTTTCTGCACTTTTGTGGAGGTCAGCCAGGTCCCCTCCTGGGGCCTGAGCTCCTCACAGTTTTTCTGCAGCCACTGTTATTTGCTCATTTGCTTTTTCCTGTTTTTTCAGCGGCTGCGGCTTGGTTTTTGTTCACACTGAGAACTGATTTAGCGGGGTGGCGAGATCGTGTGATCTCAGTATTTTTGGAATCAGAATTGTTGGATTTTTGTAGGGTTTTCTGGGTTGCAGAAAGTAATCTCTCCTGTCCTATCCTATTTAGTCAGCTTGTGGCCCCAGCGTTTGCTCATTCTATTTTCTGCCTATGTTTGTATTTTCATATTGTCTAACCGACATTATATGTTTGGGGGCTTCATATTTTCTTTGGGGATCTGCTCCGGGGCAGATAGCTTTCATCTTTCTGCCTTTAGGTGTAGTTATCTCTCAGGCTGTGACGAGGCGTCTAGGATCAACGTAGGAACGCTCCACGGCTACCTCTAGTTGTGTCGTTAGTTTAGGAATCTGCAACCCATTAGTTACCAACATCTCAGGTGTTCGGCTGCCCTGCTGTTGTTCCTCAGCTACCGAAACATAACAGTATCACCGGCCATAACTGAAAATTATATGGTACTCACAGAAGGGAAAAATAGTGTGGAAAGAAAAAAGTTGTCAGAGATTTTTTTCTCTCAATGGAGTTTGCACTGTTGTCTGGCCGTGTGGATCAGCTTGCCACTGAGGTTCGGAGTATTGCTACCTATCTTGCTGGGTTGCCGGTTGTGGAACCTAGGATTCCCATGCCAGATTTTTTTTTGGGTGATCGGGCTAAATTTCTGAATTTCAAAAATAACTGTAAGTTGTTTTTTGCCTTAAAACCTAAGTCTTCCGGTAACGCAGCACAGCAGGTTCAAATTGTCATCTCTCTCCTGCGCGGCGATCCTCAGAATTGGGCTTTTTCCCTGACACCTGGGGATCCTGTTTTGAATGATATTGCTGCATTTTTTCTGGCTCTGGGGTTATTGTACGATGAACCTAATGTCACTGATCAAGCTGAAAAAACCTTGTTGGCATTAAGTCAGGGTCTTGAAGACGCTGAGTTGTACTGTCAGATATTCCAAAAGTGGGCAGTCCTGACCAAATGGAATGATGATGCTTTGGCAGCCCTTTTTCGGAAGGGGCTGTCAGAGAATGTAAAGGATGTTATGGTGGGATTCCCTGCTCCCTCTGGTCTCAATGATTCTATGTCATTGGCTATTCAAATTGACAGACGTTTGCGTGAGCGCAGAGGTATGCGTGAGATAGTGTTGCCTTGTGAGCCAGCTCCTGAGGCCATGCAGTGTGATAGAGTGACTTCTGGGGCTCAGCGTCATGAGTTTTGAAAGCGCAATGGGTTATGTTTCTACTGTGGTGATGCCTCTCATGCTATTTCAGTCTGCCCTAAGCAGGGAAGACGTTTTGCATGCTCTGTTGTTTTGGGTAGTGTTCAGACTAAATTTCTGTTGACTGTTACCCTGATTTGCTCCCTGTCCACATTTTTTGCTCAGGCTTTTGTTGATTCAGGAGCAGCTTTTAACCTGATGGATTTTGACTTTGCCAAACGTTGTGGGTTTCCATGATACCCCTGCGGAAGTCTATTCCCCTACTGGGCATTGATTCTACCCCTTTGGCGGAGAATAAACCCCAGTTTTCTACTCGGGTGATAATGAGGGTTGAACCAGATCATCAGGAGAGTTGCAAATTTCTGGTGCTGTATAATCTGCATGACATTATTGTACTAGGTTTCCCTTGGTTACAGTCTCATAATCCTGTTTTGGATTGGAAATCTGTGTCTGTGACCAGTTGGGGCTGCCAATGTGTTAATGCCGACACTCCTGTTTTTTCTGCCTCTCCCAAGTCTCAGGATGTTCCTGACTTTTTGACTGATTTTTCGGATGTATTTACTGAAAGTAAATCTGCATCTTTGCCCCCTCACAGGAGCTACAATTGCGCTATTGAAATAGTGCCTAAAGGTCGCCTTTTTAACTTGTCTGTACCTGAACACGATGCTATGCGATCTTATATCAAGGAGTCATTGGAGAAGGGTCATATCAGACCATAGTCTTCACCCTTGGGTGCCGGTTTTTTCTTTGTGGCCAAAAAGGATGGTTCATTGAGGCCGTGTATTGATTATCGTCTCTTGAATAAGATCACTGTGAAGTATCAATATCCGTTACCCTTGATTTCTGACCTGTTTTCCAGGGTGAAAAGTGCTAGTTGGTTTACCAAGCTTGACCTCAGGGGGGGCGTATAACCTTATTCGCGTTAAGCACGGGATGAATTGAAGACGGCGTTTAATACCCCAGAGGGGCATTTTGAGTACCTAGTGATGCCCTTTGGGCTCACTAATGCTCCTTCCGTCTTCCAATTCTTCATGAATGATATTTTCAGGGATTTTGTGGATAAATTTCTGATTGTTTATTTGGATGATATCTTGATTTTTTCCAATGACTGGGACTGCCATGTGAAACATGTTCGGACTGTGTTACAGATTTTGAGAGAGAATGCTCTGTATGTGAAGGGATCAAAGTGTCTTTTTGGCGTACAGAAGGTCTCATTTCTGGGATTCATTTTGTCTCCGTCTGTTATTAAAATGGACCCGGTCAAGGTTCAAGCCATCTATGATTGGGTCCAACCTACTTCATTAAAGGCTCTCCAGAGATTTTTGGGTTTTGCCAATTTTTATCGTAAATTTATTGGTAATTTCTCCGGTATTGTTAAACCATTGACTGATTTGACCAAAAAGGGTTCTGATGTGGTGAATTGGCCTCCTGAGGCAGTCTCTGCGTTTCAGGAACTTAAACAGAGATTCACTTCTGCTCCTGTTCTACGGCAGCCTGATGTTTCTCTACTGTTTCAGGTGGAGGTTGATGCCTCTGAAATTGGGGCAGGTGCCGTTTTGTCCCAAAGAGGTCCAGAGACCTCTAAGAGTAACCCTTGTGCCTTTTTCTCTCGAAAATTTTCTCCAACTGAACGTAATTATGACGTGGGTAATCGGGAGTTATTGGCCATGAAGTGGGCCTTTGAAGAGTGGAGACATTGGCTGGAAGGAGCCAGACATCAGGTGGTGGTCCTCACGGACCATAAGAATCTGGTTTATCTCGAATCAGCCAAGCGACTTAATCCTAGACAGGCCAGGTGGGCCTTGTTTTTCACACGTTTTAATTTTGTGGTTTATTTTCTTCCTGGCACTAAGAATGTTAAGGCAGATGCCCTTTCGAGGAGTTTCTTTGCGGACTCTCCTGAGTTATCTGATCCTACTGTTATTTTGAAAGAGAATGTAGTTCTTTCCGCCATCTCGCCCAATTTGAAACTGGCCTTGGAAGGGTGTCAGGAGGATAAACCTGAGCGCTGCCCTACTGGGATATCGTTTGTCCCAGACCAGTGGAAGAATAGTGTGATGTCTGAGATACATTGTTCCGCGTTGGCTGGTCATCCCGGGATTTTTGGTACCAGAGACTTGGTGAGTCGGTCCTTTTTGTGGCCTACTTTGTCTAGTGACGTCAGGGAATTTGTGCAGTCCTGTGGGACTTGCTCTCGCTCCAAGCCTTGCTCTCGCTCTAGTGGTTTGTTAATGCCATTACCTGTGCCCAAGAGGCCATGGACCCATATCTCTATGGATTTTATTTCCGACCTCCCTGTTTCTCAGAGAATGACCGTTATCTGGGTAATCTGTGATAGGTTTTCCAAGATGATACATCTTGTACCATTACCCAAGTTACCTTCCTCCTCCGAATTGGTGCCTTTGTTCTTTTAGCACGTGGTTCGGTTACATGGCATTCCGGAGAACATTGTGTCTGACAGAGGAGTCCAGTTTGTTTCCAGATTTTGGAGGACATTTTGTTCTAAACTTTGTGTTCAATTATCTTCCTCCTCTGCTTTTCATCCTCAGACCAATGGACAAACCGAGAGAACAAACCAGACCTTGGAGACTTATTTGAGATGTGTTGTGTCTGCTGATCTAGATGACTGGGTCTCTTTTTTGCCTTTGGCTGAGTTTGCTCTTAATAATAGGGCTAGCTCTGCCACCTTGATGTCTCCATTTTTCTGCAATTTTGGGTTTCACCCTCGATTTTCTTCGGGACAGGCGGAGGCTTCTGTCTGTCCGGGTGTTGACTCTGTTGTGGAGCGAATGCAGCAGATTTGGGACCAGGTAGTGGAGAGGTTGTCTCTCTCTCAGGAGAAGGCCCAACGGTTTGCCAACCGGCATAGGACTGATGGTCCTCGGTTTAAAGTGGGGGACTTGGTTTGGTTGTCCTCAAGAAATATCCCTATGAGGGTTGCATCTCCAAAGTTTAAGCCCAGGTTCATTGGACCTTTTAAGATCATGGAGATTCTTAATCCTGTTTCCTTCCGTTTGCTTCTTCCAGGGACATTTAAGATCCATAACGTGTTCCACAAGTCATTATTGAAGAGGTTTGTCAAGCCAGTGGTTCCTATGACTGCGCCTCCTGACCCTGTTTTGGTTGAGGGCAATCTGGAGTATGTGGTTGAGAAAATATTGGATTCTCGTTTTTCTAGACGGAAACCCCAGTATTTGGTTAAGTGGAGAGGTTATGGTCAGGAGGACAATTCTTGGGTGTTTGCTTCAGACATTCATGCTAGGAGAATGATCCGTGCCTATCACCGAGCTCATCCTCATTGGCCTGGTTGCACAAGTGAGGGTTCGGTGACCCCTCCTCAAGGGGGGGTACTGTTATGAATGTGCTAGAGATGGTTTCTGTGCAGAGGCTCCCTCTGGTGGTTACAGACAGTACTGAACCTTTCAGCGAGGAGTGGCAATCTGGAATCAGACTGATCTGATATAAGGGAGGTTCCCTCCCATGATGGTTGCCGGTGATCAATTGTTCTTGTCTGAGTTGTGGTTCCTGGTTCATTTGGAAGTTTGCTGGAGTCCTGCCTGCATCTCCTGCTTTCAGATAAGATATTTTTTGCTTTTCTTTTTGTGCTTGCTTTTTGCATTGTTTTCTGCACTTTTGTGGAGGTCAGCCAGGTCCCCTCCTGGGGCCTGAGCTCCTCACAGTTTTTCTGCAGCCACTGTTATTTGCTCATTTGCTTTTTCCTGTTTTTTTTCAGCGGCTGCGGCTTAGTTTTTGTTCACACTGAGAACTGATTTAGTGGGTGGCGAGATCGTGTGATCTCAGTATTTTTGTAATCAGAATTGTTGGATTTTTGTAGGGTTTTCTGGGTTGCAAAAAGTAATCTCTCCTGTCCTATCCTATTTAGTCAGCTTGTGGCCCCAGCGTTTGCTCAGTCTATTTTCTGCCTATGTTTGTATTTTAATCTTGTCTAACCGCCATTATATGTTTGGGGGCTTCCTATTTTCTTTGGGGATCTGCTCTGGGGCAGATAGCTTTCATCTTTCTGCCTTTAGGTGTAGTTATCTCTCAGGCTGTGACGAGGCATCTAGGATCAACGTAGGAACGCTCCACGGCTACCTCTAGTTGTGTCGTTAGTTTAGGAATCTGCAACCCATTAGTTACCAACATCTCAGGTGTTCGGCTGCCCTGCTGTTGTTCCTGTCCTCCTCAGCTACCGAAACATAAGTCTAGTTTCCAAAATAGTGTCATTTGTGGGGGGTTTCCACTGTTTAGGCACATCAGGGGCTCTCCAAAGTCGACATGGCGTCCAGCCAATTCTGCGTTGAAAACGTCAAACGGTGCTCCTTCCCTTCCAAGCTCTACCATGCACCCAAACAGTGGTTTACCCCCACATATATGTGCTCAGGACAAATTGCACAATAACTTTTGGGGTCTTATTACCCTTGGGAAAATAAAAATTGAGGTGAAAAGATCATTTTTGTGGAAAGAATTACTTTTTAATTTTACGGCTCTACGTTATAAAGTTGTGTGAAGCACTTTGGGGTTCAAAGTGATCTCCACAGTTCTAGATAAGTTCCTTGAGGGTCTAGTTTCTAAAATGGGGTCACTTATAGGGGGTTTCCACTGTTTAGGCACATCAGGGGCTCTCGAAACGCGACATGGCATCCAATCTCGATTCCAGCCAATTCTGGTTTGAAAAAGTCAAATGGCGCTCCTTCCCTTCCGAGCTCTGCCGTGTGCCCATATAGTGATTTTCCCCCCACATATGGGGTATCCGTGTACTCGGGAGAAATTGCACAACAACTTTATCTGTCCATTTTCTCCTTTTATCCTTGTGAAAATACAAAAAATTGTTTGTAAGTGATCATTTTTGTGACTAAAAAGTTAAATGTTAATTTTTTCCTTCCAAGTTGCATCAGCTCCTGTGAAGCACCTGAAGGGTTAATAAACTTCTTGAATGTGGTTTTGATCAGCTTGAGGGGTACAGTTTTTAGAATGGTGTCACTTTTGGGTATTTTCAGCCATATTGACCCCTCAAACTGACTTCAAATGTGAGGTGGTCCCTAAAAAAAAAATGGTTTTGTAAATTTTGTAAAAATGAGAAATCGCTGGTCAATTTTAACCTTTATAACTTCCTAACAAAAAAAATTTTGCTTCCAAAATTGTGCTGATGTAAAGTAGACATGTGGGAAATGTTATTTATTAACTCTTTTGTGTCATATAACTCTCTGGTTTAACAGAATAAAAATTCAAAATGTGAAAATTGCAAAATTTTCAAAATTTTATCCAAATTTTAAATTTTTTCACAAGTAAACGCAAAAATTATTGACCTAAATTTACCACTAACATGAAGCCCAATATGTCACGAAGAAAACCGTCTCCGAATCACTAGTATCCGTTGAAGCTTTCCTGAGTTATTACCTCCATAAAGGGACACTGGTCAGAATTGCAAAAAATGGCCAGGTCTTTAAGGTCAAAATTAGACGCAGTTGTAGTGCAGTTTGAAACATAATGGACAGGCAGGAGATGTCTTTAGCACTGGCTGCCTTTTCTGTACAGGTTGGATCTTGATGAACAGGCAGGCAGCGGCAGCTTCATTATTGCTTTGTTGATAAATAGCCAGTTTCCCTTGTCCCCATTGATAGGTCTAATCATTGGACATAGCTGTGTTAGTCACCTTTCCTGGCCAGGCTTGGTTACTTTTCCATACAACTGCTGTTCTTTGCTGTGCTCCGTGTCAAGCTGCCTGATGCATCTCTGTGACATCATCTTCTTAGGCCAGGTACCCTTGTCTTAGTGTTGAGACTTCAGAGTTCAGTTATTCTGAATGCTCTAACAATTATTTCACGTTGTGCTGTCATCTTGCATTTGGGTATAATTCCTTCATACCCTCAGTCCTGTTGGTTAATTCTCTGCCACCCAGTTTCTGGACTAACCCATGACTTGCAGTAAACATAACAAACATTATATTCTATGGGGAGGCGAGCTGTATTAATACTAATAATAATAATCTTTATTTATATAGCGCCAACATATTCCGCAGCGCTTTACATTTTAACAGTTTCAAAATGCAAGTCATAAGTAACAACGTTAACAATACAATAATTAAAGCAAAATAAGACGACCCTGCTCGTGAGAGCTTACAATCTACAATGAGGTGGGGGAGATACAAAGTACAGGTGTGTGTATATACAATGGTGTATTTACAATGATGGTCCAGCCATCTTGAGGGAGTGAGGGATGGAGATAGTGAATGGGCAACACACGCACACTTACATCTAGAATTACTTTGATTCGTAAATGTGATAGGCCGCTCTGAACAAATGTGTTTTGAGGGAGCTCCTGAAAGTATGCAAATTGTGGATGGTCCTAATTTCTTGGGGTAGAGCATTCCAGAGGATTGGCTCAGCACGAGAAGTCTTGGAGTCGGGATTGGGAGGTACAGATTAGTGCGAGGTTAGTCGAAAGTCGTTTGCAGAGCGCAGCAGTCGGTTAGGCCGATAGATAGAAATGAGGAAGGAGATGTAGGGGGGGTGCTGCACTGTGGAGAGCTTTGTAGGTGAGAACAAATACTTTGAATTGGATCCTATAATGCAGGGTTCCCCAACTCCAGTCCTCAAGGCCAACCAACAGATCAGGTTTTCAGGATTTCCTTTGTATTGCACAGGTGAGGCAATTATCACCTGAGCAATACAAAGGAAATCCTGAAAACATGACCTGTTGGTGGGCCTTGAGGACTGGAGTTGGGGAACCCTGCTATAATGAATGGGCAGCCAATGTAAGGACTGGCGAAGAGCGGACGCGTCCGAGTACCGATTAGCCAGATGGATGACCCTGGCTGCTGCATTAAGGATGGACTGGAGAGGGGATAGTCGAGTAATGGGGAGGCCAAGTAATAGAGCGTTGCAGTAGTCCAGGCGGGAGTGGATCAGGGCGACAGTGAGGGTTTTTGTTGTTTCCATGGTGAGAAAAGGGCAGATTCTAGAGATGTTCTTTAGGTGTAGGCAGCAAGAGTGGGCAAGAGATTGTATATGGGAGGTGAAGGAGAGATTGGTGTCAAACATAACACCCAGACAGCCAGCCTGTGGCCGGGGTGTCATTATGGTGCCACCCACAGAGAGGGAAATGTCAGATTTAGGGAGGTTAGTAGATGGCGGGAGCAGAAGAAGTTCAGTTTTGGAGAGGTTGAGTTTCAGATAGAGAGCGGACATGATGTTGGAGACTTTGGACAGACAGTTAGTGTCGTTCTGTAGTACAGCCAAGGCAAATAAAATAATGGGATGCATTAAAAGAGGCATAGATGCTCATGAGGAGAACTTAATTTTACCTCTATACAAGTCACTGGTGCGACCACACTTAGAATACTGTGTGCTGTTCTGGTCTCCGGTGTATAAGAAAGACATAGCTGAACTGGAGCGGGTGCAGAGAAGAGCGACCAAGGTTATTAGAGAACTGGGGGGTCTGCAATACCAAGACAGGTTATTATACTTGGGGTTATTTAGTTTGGAAAAACGAAGGCTTAGGGGTGATCTTATTACAATCTATAAATATGAGGGGACAGTACAAAGACCTTTCTAATGATCTTTTTACTGTTAGACCTGTGACGGGGACAAGGGGGCATCCTCTACGTCTGGAGGAAAGAAGGTTTAGCCATAATCACTGACGCAGATTCTTTACTGTAAGAGCAGTGAGACTACGGAGCTCTCTGCCGTCTAATGTTGTAATGAGTGATTCCTTACTAAAATTTAAGAAGGGACTGGATGCCTTTCTTGAAAAGTATAATATTACAGGCTATATTCACTAGTTTCCTAGATACTGCGTTGATCCAGGGAGCTAGTCTGATTGCCGTATGTGGAGTCGGGAAGGAATTTTTTTCCCCATTGTGAAGCTTACTGTTTGCCACTTGGGTATTTTTTTGCCTTCCTCTGGATCAACATGTTAGGGCAGGTTAGGATAGGATATGGGTTGTACTAGATGGACTTAAAGTCTTCCTTCAACCTTAATAACTATATGTAACTGTGTAATGTCGGGGGATGACATGTATAGTTGTGTGCCATCAGCATAAAGATGGTACTGAAAGCCAAATCTGTTGATGGTCTGTCCAATTGGGGCCGTGTACTGTAGAGAGAGAAGAGAAGGGTGCCAAGGACTGAGCCCTGAGGTACCCTGACAGCGAGAGGAAGAGGAGATGACGTGGAGCCAGAGAACAAAACACTGAAGGAGTGGTCAGAAAGATAGGAAGAGAACCAAGAGAGTGCAGTGTCCTTAATGCCTAGTGACTGGAGCCTAGACAGTAGGAGATGGTGGTCAACCGTGTCGAAAGCTGCAGAAAGGTTGAGAAGAATGAGCAGAGAGTGGTCACCGTTACGTTTTACTGTCAGAAGGTCATTGGTCACTTTGAGTGCAGTTTCAGTCGAATGTAGGGGGCGGAAGCCGGACTGTGAAGGGTCTAGGAGGGAGTGAGTGGAGAGGTAACGGGTAAGGCGGGAGTAGACTAGGCGCTCCAGGAGTTTAGAGATGAAGGGGAGATTGGAAACCGGTCTTTTGTTGTTTGTTCAGGAAGGGTCGAGAGCGGGTTTCTTTAGTAATGGAGTAATGATGGAGTGTTTGAAGGAGGATGGGAAAATGCCAGAGGAGAGTGAGAGATTAAAGATTGTAGTTAGGTGAGTTGTGACAACTGGAGAGAGAGATTGGAGGAGATGTGAGGGCATGGGGTCGGTAGTGAATGTAGTCGGAAGAGAGGAGTCTGGAGACTTCTTCTTCTGTGTTGGGCTCAAATATGGAAAGGTAGCCAGGGGAAATGCAGGGAGGGATGGGAGTCACAGCACTTGGTGGTTGGGAGCAGATTTCCTGACGGATATTATCTATTTTTTCTATAAAGTGGGAGGCACAGATGTCCGTGATAGGGGCTTGTGGTTTTGGCCTGAGGAGGGAGTGAAAAGTGTCAAAAAGTTCCTTGGGGTTGTCGGCTAGTGAGGAGATCATGGTGGTGAAGTAGGTCTGTTAGGCGAGGTGAAGGGCAGCGTTATAAGTTCTTAACATAAATTGGAAGTGGATGAAGTCTTCTGGAGTGCAGGTTTTTCACCGTAGGCGTTCAGCACTCCTAGAGCATCGCTGGAGAACATGAGTGTGCAATGTGAGCCAGGGCTGTTTTACTGTGTGTTTGGAAGTTCTGAGGGTGAACGGCACTACTTGGTCAAGGGTGCTTCTAAGAGTGTAATCGTAGTGATGAACAGCCAGATCAGGACAGGAAAAAGAGGGACAGTGATGAGTGTAGGGAGTCTGAAAGTGTCTGAGGGTTAATGGCTTGTAGATTTCTGAATGTGTGGTAGGTAGGAGTGCGCTGGGGTGGTTGAGGATTTGTGAGCGTGAAGGAGAGAATGTTGTGGTCAGAGAGTGGAAGCGGTGAGTTATTTAGGTGGGAGACTGAACAGAGGCGGACAAAGACCAGGTCAAGGGTGTTGCCATCCTTGTGTGTCAGAGGTTGAAAGCTGTGAGAGGCCTAGAGAAGTGGTTAGTAATCGAAGCAGGGATGCAGATGTGGAAGTGGGGCTGTTAATGGGGATGTTGAAGTCTCCCAGGATAAGGGTTGGTAGTTCTGAGGACATGAAGTGGAACTGGGGTAGGCGAGCCTGGGGGCCGATATATGACCGCTACTCTGAGGGAGAGGGGACGGAAGAGCCTGATGGTGTGGACCTCAAAAGATGGGAATGAGAGTGATTGAATGGGGGGGGATGACCTGGAAAGTGCATTGTGGGGACCGGAGTATTCCGACTCCACCACCATGTCTGTTTGTGGGTCTCGGGGAATGGGAGAATTGTAAGCCACCATGGGAAATGGCAGCAGGGGAGACTGTGTCAGAATCCTGAATCCAGGTTTCTGTGAGGGCCAACAGATTAAGAGAGTTGGTCAGAAAGTAGTTGTGCAGGAAAGGAAGCTTGTTGCATAAAGACCGTGGATTCCAGAGGGCACAATTAAAAGGAGATGAGCGAGTGCAAGTAATATTAATAAGATTATTATGGTTTTGATGTGAGGTAGGGTAGGAGTTGGGGGATGGTGGACCAGTGTTGGGCGAGATGTCCCCTGCAATCAGTAGGAGTAGGAAGATAAAGAGCAAGTAGTTATTGGAATTGTAAGTAGTTTTTTTCTGCGATGTGTTTGGGCAAGATGGACTGAGGTTTTTGAAGATGGTAAGGAGTACATGGGAGCTGTACATGGGAGAGGGAAGTATAGATGGTCTGATGTGTATGAGTCGTGATGGAGGGGGGATGGGCGGTGAATGTGGATGGCAAGGGTATTATATTCTTTGGGGGGCTACATTATATTCTATGGGGAGGTGGGCTGTATTATATTCTTTGGGGGTACATTATATTTTATGGGGAGGTGGTTTGCATTATATTCTATGGGGGCCTACATTATATTCTATGGGGAGGTGGGCTGTATTATAGTCTATGGGGGGTGTGAAGGACCGCCCCGTCCTTCCACATCACCAATGTGACGTAACTCCACAGGCACAGCTCTCCGGCGCCCGCTTTGTCTCTCAGGTCAGTAAGGGAACTGCACCTAGAGCAAATGGCCGCAGGGGAGGGTGTCCTGTTACCCACTGGGTATTCTAAAATTAGTGATCAGAGTAAAAGCATCAGCCCAAGATTAATTTTATGGTTTAATTGCCTTAAGGGTGCACTAGATAATTACAGAAATATACAGTAAGCTATACAACTGAATTACAATGCATTTGCAGTCAGAGTAAAATACAACAATAATGGTACAAAGCTTAGAGGTATTAGCTAGAGGTCAATATTACCAGGTTGTAAGGACATGTGGAGGCAGGGAGCTCTGCGATCCACAGGTGAAAGTCTTAGTTGCTGGACAGTCCCCCAAAATGTGTGCCGCTGCTTCCTTGGCAGGTCTGTCCCTTGCTTCTTGCTGCTGTGAGAATGGATGTGGTCTGCCCTTAGCTCACAGTTCTTAAACCTGCTAGGTCCCTCCCCTCGGTGTCCAAGGGTGGGCTGACAATCTCCACCCTTAGCCCCCTGCAGAATTTATTCCCAATACCTAATAAAGGGGTTAACTTTCTCCAGGACGATCGGATCAGGACACGAGAGGTACCAGCGGATGCAGTATGTTATGCCTGTCGCATGGATATCAAACCTGGCCCGATTGGGTCATTGTGGATGGCCAATCTCTATATCTCAGCCCCCAAGCCATCACCGACTCGGGAGTTGCACCATCAAATGCCTGAGGTCTGCAGGGTCACACAGATATTTTTATGGGAATGTACCTGCAAAGATGTGCTCATAATTCATAATCCTAGAACGGAGCCTTCGTGTCTGGGATATAAATAGATGTGTTTTCATGGTCTGGCTGAAAGGTATAGTCTAATTGAAGACCCCAGGCATCTCCTTACCATGCTAACGAACCTTACTATTCACCATGCTGGCTTGGCTCTGTTTTGGGTCTTAACTCGTTACCATACTAAAGACCTTGCCATTCAAACATGTGCCTGAATCACTTAGCATACTAAAGCCCTTTTGATTCACAGTGGACATCAAACCCTGTCGTATTGAATATGCTAAGAGGCCCTGTGCAGTTAGCAGCCTGTGGCTCTGTGCACAGACAAAATGGAGGCTGGTATAGGCCCTATCCAAGATGGTGGCGTCCCAACCTCACAGAGGGCTTCATTATATTCAATGGGTGGCAGTATTATAGTCTGAGGGAGGATTACATCATACTCTTTGATGAGGCTACATTATATTCTTTGGGGAGGTGGGCTTGTTATATTCTGTGGGGAGGTGGGCTGTATTATATTCTATGGGGGCTGTATTATATATATTATATTCTATGGGGGTGATTGCATCATACTCTGAGGGGTCTACATTGTATTCTATGGGGGGCTGCATTATATTCTTTGGTGGGGCTAAATTATATTGTATGGGGTGCTTCATTATACTCTGAGGGGGCTACATTATATTCTATGGGGGGTTACATTATATTGTATAAGGGGCCTGCATTATATTCTTTGGAAGGACTGCATTATATTCTGTGGGGGGCTATTATATATTCTATCGATGGGCTGCATTATACTCTGAAGGGACCACATTATATTCTGTGGAGTGGCTGCATTATACTTTGTGGGGTGGCTGCATTATGCTCTATGGGGTGGCTGCATTATACTATATGTGGGCTGCATTATACTGTATCGAGGACTATGGAGAATACATTATACTATATGAAGAACTATGGGGTGCATTATACTATAGGAAGTGAATTGTACTACATGGACGACTATGGCGGTGCATTATACTATATGGAGCACTATGAAGAGTATATTATACTATATGGAGTACTGAGCAGTGTATTTTAATATATGGAGGACTATGAGGAGGGTATTATATTATATGAAGGACTATGAGAAGTGTATTATACTATATGGAGGACTATGGGGCATCTTATATTATATGGAGGACTATGGGGTGTGCATTTTACAATTTGGAGGACTGTGGTGCACATTATAATATATGGAGGACTATGAGTGTATTATACTAAACAAGCAAAATGCTGCATATTCATCAAGTGATTGGATTGTTTATGCCGGAACAAAAATCATTGTTCTCAGCAGCACATCGCAGGTGTAAACTGTAGATTTGCTGCTGATAACATGATACTGTATTGGTGACAGATTGATCTAATACTGATTGTTCTGATCCCATCATTCTTTCTCAGTTGGTGTAAAAACGCCGGGGAACAAGCTTCGAACGACTTCAGTATTGTCGATCACACTCGTTTAGCGGCCTGAACTCAGCGCATGTAAATACAACAGAAATGCTTCTGTGTGATGTGCAATATGTTGGCATTTGGGGCCCCATTTTAAAATTTTGCCTAGGGCCCCACTTTCCCTAAAACCGGCCCTGTCTAGCAGTATGTTTGTTTTTACCGTTTGCAGTAATATTGGAGTTTGTGTATTTATTAATCGCAGTATGCTGACAAAATATGTATGTATATGTTCTGATAACAATAAGTGTCCGAGTACAGATAGCGTAATAGATTTTACTGGCAGTCCTATGTATAACATCACAGATAATGTAGTAGATTTTACCTACAGTCTTGTGTAACACCACAGATAAGACTGTGATAACTCTGATTACAGATAATGTAGTAGATGTCATGTGCAATCCTATGTAACGCCACAGATAGCATGGTGATACCTCTTAGTGTACAGATAATGTAGTGAGGGCCCTGTATGTGGGAACAGTATTGATAGGTCACGGTATGGTGAGACACTTCCTAACTGGGGCACAGTAGATGGGTAAGTCTCGGGCTTGGGCATTATTCATTGTCTATGGGACTGCAGAAATGATATGAGCACTATGCTCTGCTTTCTCTGGCAGTCCCATATACAGTGACTGATGAGGAGATTAAGCCTGTGCACCTTCACTTAATTCAGTATACAGTGCTGAACGTCTTGTTTCCAGAGGTTTCACTCTCAGGATTCCTGGGGGTCCATCCACATACAGTAAGTCACTATACAATGGATAGGGAATACATTACTATAATTAAAAATGACCCTTTCGTGGGGTTTTCTAGTTATGGTAAACCTACGCCCCAGTCTCAAGTCTTTCTCAGCCTATAACAGGTTTTCCTCCAGGATTGACCTGTATTTAGCTCCATTCATTTTCCCATGAACTCTGACCAGCTTCCCTGCCCCTGCTGAAGAAAAGCCTCTCCACAGCATAATGCGTGTGATGGTGGGTGTAACGAATGGAAGCGGAGGCAGAGATGGTGAAGTTCACATTTGTCTTTTATTTTAGAAGTGGAACCTCGAGACCGCGGTCCGGGGGGGCTCCGAAGGGGGCGTAACTAGTGAGCCCCGGGTACCCGTAGTAAGGCCCCTCGAACAGGACCAGAATGGAATACCTGGAGGACACAGGTGCTACCTACAGTTAGACCCCGGACACGTGGCAGCTGTCCCAGAGGGACCAAAAGGGGTAACAGATATGATATAAGAAACCGTGGAGTGGTAGACGCAGGTGAGGAAGGTTCTGGGTAGATGGTAGCAGGCTGGCTCCCGTGACCTTGTCACAGTCCACGGATACGGATGGCTGATGGCGGAACGGGATGACACTTGCACGAGTGATAGAAGAGTTTGTCCGGGATTAGCTGGATACAGGATACCACTGATCTGTGGAGACAAATAGAATGAACGAAGCACAGAGACTGCTAACGCAGCGCAGACAGATCAGAGTCAGAACCGGATGTAGCAATGGTAGAAACACGTTGCTCCGGCACTCCCCCTATTGTGGAGTGGCCAGATATAGTAATCAGTGCGCTGCCATTGGTTGATTGACATTTTCAAAAAATGCATGCTGTACCTTTAAGAGAGACGGTGAGGGTGGCCTCGCGTCCTAAGCATTCTTCCTGGAGGCCTGCTGGCAGCATGCCAGAACTGGGGGAGGAAGCAGGACGCTGGGAAGCAGAGTGAGTAGGAGACTCCAGCCTGTGCACAGGCTGCTGCAAAAGGACAGCTTGCAGAGCAGAAGGTGAGTGACCAGGACGGAGTGCAGAGCCAGCACGGGGACCGAGTGTGTAACAGTGGGGATGGTGTTTTCAGGATGATGTGCATTGTTAGTGTTCCTCCACACATAGCATTTTGTATTTAGCCCAACAAGTTCTGCTTTGGTCATTTGCTTAGGGAACCTTCTTCCTCTTGCTGGCTGTGTGCCCTACATGGCTTTTTGCAAACTGAAAATGGGACTTCTTATTTCTCCTTCGCCTCATTGGGGGACACAGATCATGGGTGTATGCTGCTGACACTAAGTAATACAAAGAAAGTTAGCTCCTCCTCTGCAGTATACCCCCTTATGCTGGCTCTCAGAGAACCAGCTCTTGCTTAGTGTCCGTAGAAGGCACACTGGTCTGGTCTTCAGACCATAATTTTTTTATTTTATTTTTTATTCTATTTTTTATTTTTTACTACTTTTTCCAAGGATGACCGGGGCGACGGATCCTTTCAAGGGTCCGATCTCTCCAAACCAACAACAGGCGAGCACCTGGAGTGTCGCCTCCACTTCTCCTCTCCTGCAACATGCAAGCCATTCCTGAGCTTTCTTTTAGGGGCGACGGGTCCCTTCATTGCACCGTTCTCCCTGCACCAGCAACAGACTGGAACATGGAGTGTCGCCTCCATGTACCCCCTTCTGAAGCCAGGCTACAGCCGGACAACAGCCCTGTTCCATCCTAGGAGATTGAACCCTTTGGATATACAGAGGCCCTCATGGCGTCCGTGCGGCCCCCACTGAATCGCCACTGACTGAACAGCAGCGACGAATGGAGGGCGGACGGTCCCTCTCCACCTCCCTGTCAAAGAGATGATGGATTGAGGGTTCCCTGCACCGTCCATATCCAGCCGACCTGACAGTGGGGTCCGGCACCAGCGGAGGAAGCGTTTGGGCCACGGACCCTCCTCTCCCCCCAGGTGCTCTCTGACCGGCATGGGAAAAATTTAGGCCCCGGCTTGGGCCAACTTTAAAGAAACTCCGGCCCCTGTTCTGACGCCGCGGTGGTGCTCCGCCCCTCTTTCTGAAGTTTGTGGTGCCAAGTCTCCCACACAGAGAGACTTCCTGAACTCTCAGTGGCCCCTCGTTGCTGAAACGCAGTCATCCGCGGCAGCTAATTGCCGGAATGCTCACCGCCGGTGAGTGAATCTGGGTAACGTTCCGGCCGTCCGCAAATTTAGGCCCCGGCTTGGTCCTATTCACAGAGGCTCCGCCCACTCGACATCAGCTGGAGTTCCGCCCCTCGAATGGGCGTTTCTCGATCACTGCGAGACTTCCGGCCTCTGCAATCCCAGGGGCCATCTTTGTCCACCCGGCCGCCTACAGGGGCGACAGCTTTGCAGGACATGACGCGATGCCAGGCAAGGAACGTACCGGTGGCATGTTTTACAGGGACACAGCTGATCTGCGACACAGGACCTGGGTAATAGCATAACCCTGCAGCAGACACATCAGTCCACATTGGCCCTTCGTAGGTTAACCCTTCATCATTTTGCGGTGGATATTTGAATCTATGCCCACCATCTAGTACGCCGCTGAAGTTTGTGGATTTCATAATGGCTCTTAACTCTCTAGTAAGCCCAGGTGATAACAATGGACCCTTTTTGAGCAGGAGCCTTCCGCCGCTACCGAATCATGTGTATCCAGCGCCTCTGAGCGAGCTTCGTTGCCGTTGCAGTCCATGGCGCCACTGACCAAAGTGATACAGTCCCTCCTCTATCGGCCGGGACTGTCGCCAACCGCTTGGGAGGACTCATTCGCTCTAGATTACACAGGGTGACTGATCCCTTAAGGGCTTCGCTCTCCCCAAACGTACAACAGACGAGAACGCGGAGTGTCGCCTCCACGTACCCCCTCCTGCTGCCGAGGCCAGGTTACCTAGTCCCCCTGAATGCATCCTTTGGCGTCCGTGGGCAGAGTCTGTCGCTCTCACCACCCGGGATCTGCAGCGATCAAAGTTCCGAGTATGATTAGGATGTTTCCTTGAATTAGGTCTCGCCAGAATGGATCATCCTCTACAAAACGGATCCGTAGTACGTCAACTGCCAGCCTAGGCTAAAGTCGCCTGCCCTCGTCAGATCGCAACCACTAAGCAGCTTGAGGCCGAGCAAAGTACTGGAATGGGAGACAGGCTGGGAATCCCTGGTCCAGTGAATGATTTCATTTGAAAAAAAAAAAACCTCCGTGATCCCTCTGTCGATTGGAGCATTCCCACGACTGTAACCATGTCAACCAGTCTCTGGAGGTTGACGAGGACTCCGATTCCGCTCTGGATCATGCAGTGTCTCTTAAGAGCATTAAACGCCCGTATTGAACTTATGCCATTCTCCCGGAAGTTCGTGCGAGTTACTCGGCACAGGGAGCTACCGGATAAACGCTTCACTGGTTGAAAGCCTTTTGGAGCGAGATATTCCTTCCAGCTGATCTGCGGTAAGATCCCCCTTTTAAACAAAGTCCTCTGCTGCACAACTTTGCAGAACTACGCTGTCTTACAGCTGTGCTGGTATATACCTCTAGCATTCCCTGCAGTGTTCAAACTACTCCGCTACGTGACACCTGTGAGCCAAAATGCGGCTTGTGACCCCTAATACGCTTAGGAGCCCTCCACTGTTAGGCCGGTTTCACACGTCTGTGTCTCCAGTACGTGTGGTGACCGTTTTCACACGTCCTGGAGACACGTACAGACATAGACACATTATATTCTATGTGTCTATGCACATGTGCGTGTTTTCACACGGTCCGTGTGCCAAACACGTAGACATGTCCATTTTGACACGGACCGGAAAGCGTCCCGCACACGTACACACGGAGAACTGTTCACATAGTCCTCTGTGTGGGTGGACGGCCGCTGGGAATATACTACTCATCGTTCTCCTCTGCTCACAGGCAGAGCAAGGGGAATTACAGCCGGCTTCAGCACCAGCTGCAGGGGGACAGTGGCTTACTGTAGCCAAGAGTTCCCCGGCGGCCATCTGTGTGTTCATGTGGTACTGATGCGGCACACGTGTGGTACACGGTTGCCACATGTGTGCCGCACATAGTACACACACGGACACTGATATCTCCGGTACCGATTTTTCCGGTACCGGAAATAACAGGACGTGTGAAACCGGCCTTACCGAGTTCAGTGTACCTAGTCCCCTTAAGTGGGCTCCGCCACCGTCACAATCCATGGCCTTTCTGGCAAAAGTGATTGAATCCCTCTGTAGATTGGGCAGCTCCCATGACTGAGGTAGATGGTTCCTTTCCTACAAGGGAGTCGTCGGCTAGCTGGGGCCGCAAGCATTTTAGAAACGTGCAGGCGTCTAGAAAACTACTGAGCTATCATGTGCCTTGGTTTCCGCGAGCACCGCTTCTCTCTCACCAGAGGTGTGTAGCGAACATCATTCTGAGTATGATTCGGAGGTTTACTGGATCTGGTTTTGATAGTTTTCCAGAGAACGGTGGATTCAATTATTGAGACCGTGAACCAATCTCTGTAGGTTAGCGAGAATTCTGGCTCTGCTCCGGATCACGCAGTGTCCTTCAAGACAACTAAACACCCTCATGGTATATTTTATTCACCCGGATGGTAGCGTCCGGATAAGCGACTTACTTGGCAGAAACCTCCTGAACCGCGGTATTCTTTTCAGGCAACAGGCGTACACGTAGTGTTGCCTCCATGTATCCACCCCTGCTACGTGGGATGCCATGCTGGGTCTGGTTTTCAGTTCAAAAATCCTTTTTCATTTTTCATCTTTTTAATCAGATGACAGGGGCGAGGGATCCCTTCAAGGTTCCAATCTCCCCACACCTTCAACAGATGAGCACATAGTGTCACCTCTATGTATCCTCTTCTGCAGCCAGGCCATTGCCGGACAACTAGCCCTGTCCACCCGGGGACTTGAACTCCGTGGATGTACAGATGTACCCTCCTTTTGGCGTCCGAGCAGCCCCCACTGCATCACAACTGTTTAGCGGAAGTTGCAAGGTGGCGGACTGTCCCTCTCCACCACCATGTTAAGGGAATGGTGGATCGAGGGTTCATCACTGTGGAGAAACGGGGGGTCGGCGGGCGCCCAAGTCCGCTAGCCGAAACTGCATGGACCAGGGATCGTCCCGCCTAATGCCCGCTCTCCTGTTAAACTGGGCATAACACTACACAGACAACACAGGGTTAGGGTAAAACAGTGTGGCAATACTTTATTGAACCACAACACCCAATAGCAAACAGAACAATCCCAGCAATTACCCCCATCTTAGTGCACATTGCAGGGCCTATCCCTTCAGCTGACTCGAGTGAATAACGGTAGATGTTACGTCACAGTTCCCAGGGTCGATATTCCACCTGTGATATACACACAGAGAAGAGATATTGACAAGCGTAGAGAGATGACCGAAAACAGTCCACAGAGTCCCTAGAAGGTCCAAAGCCAGTTGACACGTCACAGCTCCCAGAGTCGATATTCAGCTCCCAGAGTCGATATTCCACCTGTGATATACATGCAGAGAAGAGATAACAACAAGGGTAGGGAGGTGACACTCCATACTGTCCATACAAGGTCCAATGCCAGTTGACACGAGAGTCACCACCTAGCTTATCCGACCATCTGCCTGGAACCAGGCGACCAGCGGGTCCCAAAACCTGGCTCCAAACATATCCATGGTTCAGAGATGGTCACTGGATCAGATCTGTGTCCTTCCAACTGACGACCCCTCGGTTGATTCCCTTATAATGATAGATCCGTGTCCCTCGTGATGGTGCCAAGATGAATTAGCTGCAGTCCTGTCTCTCGTCCGTTGAGTGTTGTGCAGAATGTCCGATTGGTAGCTCTGTGTGATGAGATGAGATCTGATCTGAACTCTGTCTCTTGCTTTTATACCCGTAACATGTAAGCTATTTTTAGAATTACCCAGTATGCTTCAGTTCATTCTCAGTCTTTCCCTATCTACCTTCAAAGTGAACAAACTGGTTATAGAATACAATACACAATTAGCATATTAGCTCACAATAAACACAGATAAACACACACTATGTACAAGTCACTGTTACAGACTTACATAGTATGTTAAATCGTATGCAAGTCTGTCTTCTTGACCCACCAGACTTGAACACTTAAATCCACAAGCCAATATACAGATAAAAAGTAAATTCTTGTGGGTTTACAAAAACATGGTTGTTTGGGAAATTAAGATACAATCTGGTTTCTTCACAATCACCATAACTCTGCACCGTCCAAAGACAGCAGTGACAGCAAGAGACGATTTATCCTGCCCTGCTGTATACAACTGCGCATTCCACCACCCGGCAGCTCCTCCGGGTGCGTGCAATAATAAAAAAGGAGATCTGAGCGAAGTTTGGGCCGAATCTTCTGTAGTAGACCCTCCAGTATCCCAACTGGGAACATTAACCTCTTCCCGGAGGCAGCACAACTAGCCAATCAATTCTCTCGAGCGGGTGACTATGGGTCCACGCCTCTTTGGATGCGACTACTTACGCGGCGCTCTCAACAGCGAATGCCATTACAATCAGAAAAGCATTATGGCTCAGAAAATGGAAAGAGGACTCTGCGTCCAAAACAGCCTCCAACATCTCTCCCTTACCAGAGTGGTCGGTTATTCGGTGAGAAGTTGGGACCAATACACGCTGGCCCACTACTTCCTCCCAATCAGGGTGTTCCCCATGCAGGAACAAAGGACCAATCCTGGACCTCAAATTTGTACCAAGTTTATTAAGGTACGCCTTTTTTGGATTGAATTCTTTCATTCGGTTATTACCTCAACGGGAAAAGGTGATGTTTCTGACATCCATCGTCATTCGGGATGCTTACCTCCACATTCCAATTTTTTTTCTTTCTCACCAAAGATTTCTGCGCTTCGCCATTCGCGACCAGCATTTTTGGTTCACGGCTTTGCCCTTCAGCCTTGCTACCGCTCTCATAGTGTTCACAAGGGTTATGGCAGCTGTCATATCCATCTTGCACTTTCGGGGTATGGTCACCCTGTCCTAGCTGGGCGATTTTCTAGTCAAGGAACCGTACTTCCAGAACGGCGCTGAGTCTGTATGTATCACTTGCGATACCCTGCCTTGCTGGGGCTGGCTGTTAAGCCTAAGAAAGTCTTTCCCACTTCCAGCCCAGCGGTTATCCTTTTTGATAATGTTCCTGGACACCTTCAGAGGGTTGGTATTTCTCCCTCGAGACAAGGCCTTGGTGTTGTGAATGGGTTTGAGATGAGTTCTGAGCAGAGGCTCCCTCTGGTGGTTACAAGCGGTACTAGTGAGGATTGTGAGGACTGGGAATCAGGTGTTACTGATTGGTCTTATATAAGGGAGTCATTTTCCCATCAGGGTTGCCGGTGATCAATTGTTCTGGTCTGAATCCTTCTTTCCAGTTTCCCTTGTAGCCTGCTGTGTCGTGTCTGCATCTCCTGCTATCAGATAAGACAATTTCTTATTTTGTGCTTTTGCTATATTTTTGCATTTTGTCCTGCACTTCTGTGGGGGCCTTCTGGGTCCCCTCCGGGGGCTTTTGCCCTCTCAGTTTAGTCCAGCCACTGTGTTTTGTACTTTTGATTTTTCCAGTTTTTTTTCAGTGGCTGCTGTTTTGATTTTTTTACACCAGAGAACTAATTTAGGTGGTAGAGGTCATGTGATCTCAGGTGATTTTGAAATTAGTAGAGTTGGTGTTTTTTCAGGGTTTTCTGAGATTGCAGTAAGTACCCTTCCTGTCCTTTTCTATTTAGATAGTTTGGGCCCCAGCGTTTGCTCATACTATTTTCTTTCTGTGTCAGTATTTCCTCTTGTCTAACCGCCATTACATGTTTGGGGGCTTTCTATTATCTTTGGGGTTCTGCTCCAGGGCAGATAGCTTTCCTATTTCTATCTTTAGGTGTAGTTAGTTTCTCAGGCTGTGACGAGGCGTCTAGGACCAACGTAGGAACGCTCCACGGCTGCCTCTAGTTGCGGTGGTTAGTCAGGGTACTGCAATCTCATAGATTCCAACTGCTCTGGTGTATTTCCTTTTTTACCTGCACTCCTCAGCTACCGTAACATAACACCTTGGTCTTCCAGCCGGGAGCTTGCGCACTATATCCCTCTTCCTCTCATTCCATCCCAGTTGCTATGAGGGTTCTGGGAAAAATGGGGGCGGCAATGAAAGCAGTCCCCATCGCTCCGCTTGTCTCTGCGTGTCAGACTGGCTTTCAGTCAATGGACTTGAGTTCCTCCCTCAACTAGGGGAGATCCTTTTTTTACAGTTTAATGTTAGCAGTGTCTACCAATTGCCAGTCTTCACCACACTACTCAAGGCCGCCTGCCAACTCGGGCTCCCAGACTCCCGATCAACGTTCTGGAGATCCGAGCGATATGACTAACCCTACAGCAGTTCCACTGTCTTCTGGCGGGTACCTGATCAAAATTCCGGTGATCTCGGCAGGGCTCATCCCAAGAGTGAGAAACTGGGCTGCAGACTTCCTCAGTCGTCAGGATCTCGCCTCAGGCAAGTGGGAACTTCATCTAGAAGTCTTCCGACAAAGCTGTCTTCGCTAGGGCACTCGGATGTAGATCTGATGGCATCCAGACTGAACTCCAAAGTACTCGAGTTCTGACCCCGGAGGGACTCTCACAGCAAGTTGTGAGCGACTAGTGCTGTAAGGCTGCCTCAGCACACATTTTGCCTGGGACAGGGATCACGGATACCTCCCCCTTTATTGCATCAAATCTGCAAGTAAGGTTTTTCATGCAAGGAGTATCTCATGGGGAACTTCCCTATCGCATACCGCTTTTTAGTTTTTTTTGGAACCTTATGTGGTCCTGGGGGTCTTACAAGAGACTCCTTTCGATCCGATCTGACCTTACGGTCATGGAAGGTGGCACTTTTTTCCTCTGCGGTCACGTTAGTCAGGCGACTTCGGAAGTCCCCCTCTGTCTTTTCAGACACCTTTTCTTATTTTCATCAAGGCAAGGTTGTCCTCAGGTCGTTCTCGTCCCTTGTTGCCAAGGTGGTATTGTACTTCCACAAGGTGGAACGGGTTCTCGATACTCTGGAAGAGGTGAGAGCTCTCAGAAGGTACGGTACGTATCGAGGACGGCATCGTTCCATAGATCGTACGCTGTTATGTTTCGGTAGCTGAGGAGAGCAGGCAAAAACGGCAATACACCAGAGAGGTTGGAATCTATTGGATTGCAGTACCCTGACTAACCACCACAACTAAAGGCAGCCGTGGAGCGTTCCTACGTTGATCCTAGACGCCTCGTCACAGCCTGAGAGATTAACTACACCTAAAGATAGCTTTCCTCTTTCTATCTGCCCCGGAGCAGATCCCAAAGAACATAGGAAGCGCTCAAACATGTAATGGCGGTTAGACAAGAGGAAATACAGACAGACAGAAAATAGTATGAGCAAACGCTGGGGCCCAATCTGCCTGGACAGAAAAGGATAGGAAGGATACTCACTGCAATCCCAAAAAACACTGAAAAGTACCAACTCTACTAATTACAAAAACACCTGAGATCACACGACCTCTACCACCTAAATTAGTTCTCTGGTGTAACAAAACTAAGCCGCAGCCACTGAAAAAACTGGAAAAGGCAAATGAACAAATAACAATGGCTCCAGAGGAACTGAGAGGAGCCTAAGCCCCCTGGGGGGGGGGAAACCTGACTAACCTCACAGAAATGCAGAGAAATATGCAAATGGTAAGCACAAAAACATAAAATATCTTATCTGAAATCAGAAGAGGAGGCAAGACTCAGCAAGCTTCCAAGTGAACCAGGAACCACAGTTGAGACAAGAACAATTGATCACCGGCAACCATGATGGAAGGGAACCTCCCTTATATCAAGCCAGTCTGTGAATCCTGATTGCCAATCCTCATTGAATGGTTCAGTACTGTTTGTAACCACCAGAGGGAGCTTCTGCTCAGAATTCATTTCTAAAACATTCACAACAGTACCCCCCCCTTGAGGAGGGGTCACCGAACCCTCATTTGTGCAACCAGGTTGGTCAGGATGAGCTTGGTGATATGCACGGACCAGTCTCCTAGCATGGATGTCCGAAGCAAACACCCAAGAATTTTCCTCCTGACCATAACCTCTCCACTTAACCAAATACTGGAGTTTCCGTCTAGAAAAACGAGAATCCAATATTTTCTCAACCACATACTCCAGATTGCCCTCAACCAAAACAGGGTCAGGAGGCGCAGTCATAGGAACCACTGGCTCGACAAACCTCTTCAATAAGGACTTGTGGAACACGTTATGGATCTTAAATGTCCCTGGAAGAAGCAAACGGAAGGAAACAGGATTAAGAATCTCCAAGATCTTATAAGGTCCAATGAACCTGGGCTTAAACTTAGGAGATGCAACTCTCATAGGATATTTCTTGAGGACAACCAGACCAAGTCCCCCACTTCAAACCGAGGACCATCAGTACTATTCCGGTTGGCAAACCGCTGGGCCTTCTCCTGAGAGAGGGACAACCTCTCCACTACCTGGTCCCAAATCTGCTGCATACGCTCCACAACAGAGTCAACACCCGGACAGACAGAAGCCTCCGTCTGTCCCGAAGAAAATCGAGGGTGAAACCCAAAATTGCAGAAAAATGGAGACATCAAAGTGGCAGAGCTTGCCCTATTATTAAGAGCAAACTCAGCCAAAGGTAAAAAAAGAACCCCAGTCATCTTGATCAGCAGACACAAAGCATCTCAGATAAGTCTCCAATGTCTGGTTTGTTCTCTCAGTTTGTCCATTGGTCTGAGGATGAAAAGCAGAGGAGAAAGACAATTGAACACCAAGTTTAGAACAAAAAGTCCTCCAAAATCTGGAAACAAATTGGATTCCTCTGTCAGACACAATGTTCTCAGGAATGCCGTGTAACCGAACCACGTGCTGAAGGAACAAAGGCACCAATTCGGAGGCGGAAGGCAACTTAGGTAATGGCACAAGATGTATCATCTTGGAAAACCTATCACAAATCACCCAGATAACGGTCATTCTCTGAGAAACAGGGAGGTCGTAAATAAAATCCATAGAGATATGGGTCCATAGTCTCTTGGACACAGGCAATGGCATCAACAAACCACTAGAGCGAGAGCAAGGCTTGGAGCGAGAGCAAGTCCCACAGGACTGCACAAACTCCCTGACGTCACGAGACAAAGTAGGCCACCAAAAGGACCGACTCACCAAGTCTCTGGTACAAAAAATTCCGGGATGACCGGCCAACGCGGAACAATGAATCTCAGACATCACACTCTTTTTCCACAGGTCTGGTACAAACAATTTCCCAATAGGGCAGCGCTCGGGTTTATCCTCCTGACACCCTTCCAGAGCCAGTCTCAAATTGGGCGAGATGGGAGAAAGAACTACACCCTCTTTCAAAATAACAGCAGGATCAGATAACTCAGGAAAGTCCGCAAGGAAACTCCTCGAGAGGGCATCCGCCTTAACATTCTTAGTGCCAGGAAGAAAGGAAACCACTAAATTAAAACGTGTGAAAAACAAGGCCCACCTGGCCTGTCTAGGATTAAGTCGCTTGGCTGATTCCAGATAAACCAGATTCTTATGGTCCGTGAGGACCACCACCTGATGTTTGGCTCTCTCCAGCCAATGTCTCCACTCTTCAAAAGCCCTCTTCATGGCCAATAACTCCCGATTACCCACGTCATAATTACGTTCAGTTGGAGAAAATTTTCGAGAGAAAAAGGCACAAGGGTTACTTTTAGAGGTCTCAGGATCTCTTTGGGACAAAACGGCACCTGCCCCAATTTCAGAGGCATCAACATCCACCTGAAACGGCAGAGAAACATCAGGCTGCCGTAGAACAGGAGCAGAAGTGAATCTCTGCTTAAGTTCCTGAAATGCAGACTGCCTCTGGAGGCCAATTCACCACATCAGAACCCTTTTTGGTCAAATCAGTCAATGGTTTAACAATAACAGAGAAATTACCAATAAATTTACGATAAAAATTGGCAAAACCCTAGAATCTCTGAAGAGCCTTTAATGAAGTAGGTTGGACCCAATCACAGATGGCCTGAACCTTGACCGGGTCCATTTCAATAACAGATGGAGACAAAATAAATCCCAGAAATGAGATCCTCTGTACGCCAAAAAGACACTTTGATCCCTTCACATACAGAGCATTCTTTCTCAAAGTCTGGAACACAGTCCGAACATGTTTCACATGAGTCCCAGTCATTGGAAAAAATCAAAATATCATCCAAATAAACAATCAGAAATTTATCCACAAAATCCCTGAAAATGTCATTCATGAAGCACTGGAAGACGGAAGGAGCATTAGTGATCCCAAAGGGCATCACTAGGTACTCAAAATGCCCCTCTGGGGTATTAAACGCCGTTTTCCATTCATCCCCGTGCTTAATGCGAATAAGGTTATACTTCCCCATGAGGTCAAGTTTGGTAAACCAAGTAGCACTTTTCACCCTGGAAAACAGGTCAGAAATCAAGGGTAACGGATATTGATATTTCACAGTGATCTTGTTCAAGAGACGATAATCAATACACGGCCTTAATGAACCATCCTTTTTAGCCACAAAGAAAAAACCGGCACCCAAGGGTGAAGAGGATGGTCTGATATGACCCTTCTCCAATGACTCCTTGATATAAGACCGCATAGCGTCATGTTCAGGTACAGACAAGTTAAAAAGGCGACCTTTAGGGAATTTACTACCAGGCACTAATTTAATAGCGCAGTCATAGCTCCTATCGGGGGCAAGGATGCAGATTTACTTTTGCTAAACACATCTGAAAAATCAGTCAAAAAGTCAGGAACATCCTGAGACTGGGAGAGGCAGAAAAAACAGGAGTGTTGGTATTAACACATTGGCAGCCCCAACTGGTTACAGACACAGATTTCCAATCCAAAACAGGATTATGAGACTGCAACCAAGGGAAACCTAGTACAATAATGTCATGCAGATTATACAGTACCAAAAATTTGCAACTCTCCTGATGATCAGGTTCAACCCTCATTATCACCCGAGTAGAAAACTGGGTTTTATTCTCCGCCAAAGGGGTAGAATCAATCCCCAGTAGGGGAATAGACTTCCGTAGGGGTATCAAGGGAAACCCACAACGTTTGGCAAAATCAAAATCCATCAGGTTAATAGCTGCTCCTGAATCAAGAAAAGCCTGAGCAGAAAATGTGGACAGGGAGCAAATCAGGGTAACAGTGAACAGAAATTTAGTCTGAACACTACCCAAGACAACTGAGCGTGCAAAACATCTTTCCCGCTTAGGACAGACAGAAATTGCATGAGAGGCGTTACCACAATAGAAACATAACCCATTGCGTTTTCGAAACTCATGTCGCTGTGCCCCAGAAGCCACTCTATCACACTGCATGGGTTCAGAAGCTGGCTCACAAGGCAACACTTTTCCACGCAAACGTCTGTCAATTTAAATCGCTAATGACATAGAATCATTGAGACCAGAGTGAGCAGGGAAACCCACTATAACATCTTTTACATTCTCTGACAGCCCCTTCCGAAAAAGGGCTGCCAAAGCATCATCATTCCATTTGGTTATGACTGCCCATTTTCGGAATTTCTGACAGTATAACTCAGCATCCTCAAGCCCCTGATTTAATGCAAACAAGGTTCTTTCAGCTTGATCAGTGACATTAGGCTCATCGTACAATAACCCCAGAGCCAGAAAAAAATGCATCAACATCACTCAAAACAGGGTCCCCAGGTGTCAGGGCAAAAGCCCAATCCTGAGGATCGCCGCGCAGGAGAGAGATGACAATTTGAACCTGCGGTGCTGCGTTCCCTGAGGACTTAGGTTTTAAGGCAAAAAACAACTTACAGTTATTTTTGAAATTCAGAAATTCGGCCCGATTTCCCAAAAACAAATCTGGCATGGGAATCCTAGGTTCCACAACTGGCAACCCAGCAAGATAGACAGCAATACTCCGAACCTCAGTGGCAAGCTGATCCACACGGCCAGACATCTGTGCAAGCTCCATTGAGAGAAAAAAAAAATCCTCCTCAGCACCCAGAGAAAAACAGGGAAAAAATGCAAGAAACAGAAAAAAAAAAATCTGACAACTTTTTTTCTTCCCACTAGAGTTGAGCGATACTTTCCGATATCCTAAAGAATCGGAATGGTATCGCCGATATCACTAAAATATCGGCGATACCGATACCGGAAGTCCCATGTAAGTCTATGGGAACAAAATATCGCAACTAAAAAAAACCCATTCTTTCCTTGTAAACACTAAATATACACACATAGAATACATACATATATATATATATATATATATATATATATATATATATATATATATATATACATATACATGTCATTGTGACATATATATATACATATATGTATAGTTTATACACTTCTACATAGTAAAATATCCTCTGATTCAATTGCCGGGTAAAGCCGGCTTCAGTGAAAAGACAGAAGCACCCGACATGAAATGACACTTGGTGTACATAGGGTTAACCATGTCTTTTCATGTCGTTTGCTATCTGATTTGCACAAACAATTAAATCAGTCTATGTGTGCAAAATTTCACACCTGTAGGGGTTAATTAAAGGTGTAAATTCGTTGTAAAAAAAAAAACGGACTTTTTTGCTACGAATTTACACCTTTAATTAACCCCTACAGGTGTGAAATTTTGCACACATAGTCTGATTTAATTGTTTGTGCAAATTAGATAGCAAAGGACATGAAAAGACATGGTTAACCCTATGTACACCAAGTGTCATTTCATGTCGGGTCACCCGACATGAAATGACACTTGGTGTACATAGGGTTAACCATGTCTTTTCATGTCCTTTGCTATCTAATTTGCACAAACAATTAAATCAGTCTATGTGTGCAAAATTTCACACCTGTAGGGGTTAATTAAAGGTGTAAATTCGTTGTAAAAAAAACGGACTTTTTTGCTACGAATTTACACCTTTAATTAACCCCTACAGGTGTGAAATTTTGCACACATAGACTGATTTAATTGTTTGTGCAAATTAGATAGCAAAGGACATGAAAAGACATGGTTAACCCTATGTACACCAAGTGTCATTTCATGTCGGGTTCTGCATTTTCACAAAAGCCGGCAATTGAATTAGCGGCTATTATACTATGTAGAAGTGTATGAACTACAAATATAAATAAAATATATATATATATATATATATATATATATAATGTGTCACAAATTCAATGACATGTGTGTGTATATATATATATATATATATATATATGAGGTGTAAAATTGCTGAAAAAAAATGCGTGGGCTCCCGCCCTATTTTCGCAACCAGACAGACAAAGCCAGTGAGTGGGGGCAGATAATAATAGCCCAGAGAGGGACCATTATTTTTGCCCCCCCACCGGCTACTAACATCTGCCCCCAGACACCCCAGGAAAGACAAATCTATAATTAGATTCGCCCTTTCTGGCACTTTGCCCGTCTATTCCCATTGCCCTGTAGCGGTGGCGAATGGGTTAATATGGGGTTAAAGCCACCTTGCTATTGAAAGGTGACCTTAAGCCAGGTTAATAATTGATAGCTGTCAATTAGACAACTATCAATTATTAATCCTATTGCATGAAATAAAAATAAAACACACACACTTTAATTAAAAATCATTTTAATGAAATAAAGACACATGTTTTTGACCATCTTATTTTACTGCAAAAACCATTTCCTGTAATAAAAATAAAATAAAAAAGCAAAATTATTCTTACCTATCCCATGCACAGTCAGGTCCCACGGTGTAATCCTTCAGAAAGGGTTAATGTTTACTGCAGGGACCGCAGCTAATGCTGCAGCCTCACAGTAAACCCCAAATGAATGAGTTCCTCTCCTGCCTGACAGGAGAGTAAAGGCTGGGTGTCACATAACGATACACCAGCGATCCCGACAACGATATGCACTTGTCAGGATCGCTGGTGTATCGCTACATGATCGCTGCTGAGCTGCCAAACAGGCAGCTCAGGCAGCGATCTGGGACAGCGACACTGCGGGTAACATCGCTTAAGGGCCCGTCTCACATAGCGATATCGCTACCGAGATCGCTGCTGAGTCACTAGTTTTGTGACGCAGCAGCGAGCTCACCAGCGATATCGCTGTGTGTGACATTCAGCGACGATCAGCCCCCCTGCCGGGTATCGCTGATCGTCGCTGAAATGTCAGGACCTTTTTTTGATCGCTGGTTTCCCTCTGACAGGCACGCATCGCTGCGTGTGACAGGCGGGAGACCAGCGATCCGCTGGTAACCAAGGTACACAGCGGGTTTCCAGGCACCGCGCAGCGCTTGGAAACCCGCTGTGTACCTTGGATACCAGCTCCCTGCATCAGGGCGCTGGTATCCAAGGTACACAGCGGGTTTCTAGGCACAGCCCCGCGACTGGAAACCCGCTGTGTACCTTGGTTACCAGCGGATCGCTGGTCTCCCGCCTGTCACACGCAGCGATGTGTGCCTGTCAGCGGGAAACCAGCGATCAAAAAAAGGTCCTGACATTTCAGCGACGATCAGCGATACCCGGCAGGGGGGCTGATCGTCGCTGAATGTCACACACAGCGATATCGCTGGTGAGCTCGCTGCTGCGTCACAAAACTAGTGACTCAGCAGCGATCTCGGTAGCGATATTGCTATGTGAGACGGGCCCTTAAGTGGAAAGCTTAATTGATTGCTTTCCACTTTCACTTCAGGTCAGCCAGGGACACAATCAGTGACGTCAGAGGGAACTGATTAACAAAAATAGGGGTTCCCTTCGAAAAAAAAATGGCGTGGGGTCCCCCCTATTTTTGTTAACCAGCCAGATGAAGCAGACCGCTGAGGCCTGGATTTTCAGGCTGTTAAGGAGCCAAGATCCATGGACCTTGCCAGCCTGATAATACCAGGCCACAGCAGTCTGCATATCTTGGCTGATTAACAAAAATAGGGGATCCCCTCGAAAAAAAAATGGCGTGGGGTCCCCCCTATTTTTGTTAACCAGCCAGATGAAGCAGACCGCTGAGGCCTGGATTTTCAGGCTGTTAAGGAGCCAAGATCCATGGACCTTGCCAGCCTGATAATACTAGGCCACAGCAGTCTGCATATCTTGGCTGATTAACAAAAATAGGGGATCCCCTCGAAAAAAATTGGCGTGGGGACCCCCCTATTTTTGTTAACCAGCCAGATGAAGCAGACCGCTGAGGCCTGGATTTTCAGGCTGTTAAGGAGCCAAGATCCATGGACCTTGCCAGCCTGATAATACCAGGCTACAGCAGTCTGCATATCTTGGCTGATTAACAAAAATAGGGGATCCCCTCGAAAAAAATTGGCGTGGGGTCCCCCCTATTTTTGTTAACCAGCCAGATGAAGCAGACCGCTGAGGCCTGGATTTTCAGGCTGTTAAGGAGCCAAGATCCATGGACCTTGCCAGCCTGATAATACCAGGCCACAGCAGTCTGCATATCTTGGCTGATTAACAAAAATAGGGGATCCCCTCGAAAAAAATTGGCGTGGGGTCCCCCCTATTTTTGTTAACCAGCCAGATGAAGCAGACCGCTGAGGCCTGGTTTTTCAGGCTGGTAAGGATCCAATATCCATGGACCTTGCCAGCCTGATAATACCAGGCCACAGCAGTCTGCTTAGCTTGGCTGGTTAACAAAAATAGGGGATCCCCTCGAAAAAAAAAACGGCGTGGGGATCCCCCTATTTTTGTTAACCAGCCAAGTAAAATGCAGACTGCTGCGGCCTGGTATTAAAAGACTGTCAAGGCCCATGGATTTTGGCCCTCAACAGCCTGATAATACCAGGCTACAGCAGCCCCACATTTGGCGCATCAAAAGATGTGCCAATTGTGGCACTTTACCCGGCTCTTCCCACTTGCCCTGTAGCGGTGGCAAGCGGGGTAATAAGGGGTTAATGTCACCGTTGATTGCACGGTGACAATAAGCCCGGTTAATAATGGAGAGGCGTCAATAAGACACCGATCCATTATTAATCCCAAAGTTATTAAATGTATAAAAAAAAGACAAAGCAAGAAAAAAGTATTTTAATGAAATAAAAGAGACAACACAGTTTTCATTAATTTTATTGTACTCTCATTCCTGCGACGCCATCGATCTCCTGTAAAAAAAGAAAAAAAAACAAACCAACAGTATACCACCTGTCCGACGCAGTCCATAACGACAGTCCCACGACGATCCAACTCTGCTACATCGCAATGACAGGCAGAGCCTGTCATCGCGACGCAGCACAGCTGATTACCTGCTTCCCCGGCGGTGACGTCATCGGACTGACTGCTTTACGGCCGGGATTACCCAGCAGTCACTGCAGTTATCGCGAGAAACTGCATGTGACCGCCGGGGAAAGAAGATTGCGGCCATCAAGCAGTCCAGGATGTGACCGCCGGAGATCTTCTGCCAGGTAAGTGCCGCTGACTCCTGACAGACCCGACCGACGGACACTGACAGTGACAGTGACAATCCCGATTCCGGTATCCGATAAGACGAAAATATCGGTACTCGGAATCGGAATTCCGATACAGCCAATATCGGCCGATACCCGATATTTGCAGTATCGGAATGCTCAACCCTACTTCCCACACTATTTTTCCCTTCTGTGAGTACAATACAATTTTCAGTTAGGCCGGTGATACTGTTATGTTTCGGTAGCTGAGGAGAGCAGGCAAAAACTGCAATATACCAGAGAGGTTGGAATCTATTGGATTGCAGTACCCTGACTAACCACCACAACTAAAGGCAGCCGTGAAGCGCTCCTACGTTGGTCCTAGACGCCTCGTCACAGCCTGAGAGGCTAACTACACCTAAAGATAGAAAGAGGAAAGCTATCTGCCCCGGAGCAGATCCCCCAAAGAACATAGGAAGCCCCAAACATGTAATGGCGGTTAGACAAGAGGAAATATGAGCAAACGCTGGGGCCCAATCTGCCTAGACAGAAAAGGATAGAAAGGATACTCACTGTAATCCAGAAAAAAACTAAAAAATGCCAACACTACTGATTGCAAAAACACCTAAGATCACACGTCCTCTACCACCTAAATCAGGTGTAACAAAACTAAGCTGCAGCCACTGAAAAACTAGAAAAGGCAAATGAATAAATAACAATGGCTCCAGAGGAACTGAGGAGCCCAAGCCCCCCGGGGAAACCTGGCTAACCTCACAGAAGTGCAGAGAAATATGCAAATGGTAAGCACAAAAAAAAGAAAATATCTTATCTGAAAGCAGAAGAAGAGGCAAGACTCAGCAAGCTTCCAAGTGAACCAGGAACCACAGTTGAGACAAGAACAATTGATCACCGGCAACCATGATGGGAGGGAACCTCCCTTATATCAAGCCAGTCTGTGAATCCTGATTGCCAATCCTCATTGAATGGTTCAGTACTGTTTGTAACCACCAGAGGGAGCTTCTGCTCAAAATTCATTTCCAAAACATTCACAACAATACGCTGTGTTCAGGCTTCCTGATGGTCACAGCAAGGGTTTTAACCGTTTTAGCTACTATGATCGCCAGGTGGATTCGTTCCACCTTCCGGGAGTCCTTCTGCGTCAGAGGCCAGCTTTTACCAGCAGGGATCTGGGCACACTCTATTCGATCGATAGGGGATTTTTGGACCACTAGGCACCAGGTGTCGGCACAGCATGCTGGCAAAACGGCAGTTTTGTCCAGTCCGCACTCTTTCTTGAAGCACTATCCTATTCACATCCAGACTTCTGCAGATGCGAGTCTTGGCAGGCGGACTCTACAGGCCACGGTAGCGCACTTTTAGGCAGCGGTACTGCTGGGCCTGTTCTGTTATGTCTCCACTCATGGACTGCTTTGGGACGTCCCATGCTCTGTGTCCCCCAATGAGGCGAAGGAGAAATAGGGATTTTTGTGTACTCGCCATAAAATCCTTTTCTCCGAGCCAATCATTGGGGGACACAGCACTCACCCTGTTAATGGTTTTTTGCCTGACCTGTAAATTGACATGTTATACTCTTATATGCTGTTATTGATCTCCTACTGCTTTTGCACTGAACTGGTTCTCTGGGAGCCAGCCTGAGGGTGTATACTGCAGAGGAGGAGCTAACTTTCTTTGTATTAGTTAGTGTCAGCCTCCTGGTGGCAGCAGCATGCACCCATGGTCTGTGTCCCCCAATGATTGGCTCGGAGAAAAGGATTTTACGGTGAGTACACAAATTCCTATTTTATGCGTTTAAAAATGGCTTTCTTCTTGTCTCTTTGATAATGGCCAGATGTGTTGTGTATTCGACTAAGGCTGGGTCACACAGCATTCAGTTCTCTCATGCGAGAGAATCGGACTGATTGTGCTAATGTCACTTGAATCAAACTTAACTTCATCTTCGCCATTGTCTGTGTTCCTGGTTCCTTTACACTTCACAAATATTTGCTACTTTGTATTAGGCGTTCACATAAAATCCCAATAAAATCCATTTAAGTTTGTGGGTGTGACATGAAAAAATATGAAAAATATCAAGGGGTATGAATTCTTTTCAAGGCCCTGTATGTTGTGCTGCCTTATATATTGCCAAGGGGATAAAAAAGCACAGAGGTGTATTAGGCAGATTCCCAAGCAATTCCCAGCAATTAGTCTGTAAAAAATGAGTATCACACAGATGCCATCTATATGATGAACACATTTTTTTTCTCCAATCCATTCATTTGAATGACGGAATTTGGTCTCCAGACTGGCCCAGAGTAGTACATTTCCTACTTTTTTATGTGAGCAGGACATAACCTAATTGCTATGGGTCTCTGGAAAACTTTTGGACCTGGGTGCCATACATGTCAGCATCATTTCTGCTGCCAGGGAAAAGAAAAAGAAAAAAGACAAGTGCAAAAAAATAGCTCACACCCCAATAAGAAAAATAAATAAATAAATGAGGATAATTAATTATGAAAGTGAAAATATTTATTATTATAACAAGACCTGAACACAACAAAACATATAATAAAACATGATTAAAAATTACATGTAATACAAAAAAATGAAACCTATCATCCCGAGGTCCAAAATTGTGTGAGACCAACATGAAAATCCCCCAGTCAAATATATTATATAATGATGTACAGGATCTAAAGTATACAATATGGTCCTGGAATGGCTAACCCAATCGAGTAAACCTCTGTATATAGCCCAATAAATAATGAGCAGGTAAGAAAATGCACCAAGTATATTGCAAGCTGTTAGCAAATGATGTATAGAAGAAAAGAAAACACCCAGTAAAGGATGAAACCGGGCGAACGCTAGCAAATATAATGAACAGATAGTTGCAAAAGCGATGTCATAAAGATAGTAGTGCAAACACGGCACGGTGTTAAATAACACTAAGTTGCCTAAGTAAGAAGCGATGCATGAATCAAAGGACCGGTAACGTTACCAAGTTGAAGTCTGATTAGAAGGTGCCAAGACCATGAAGTGGGGCAAGAATACGGGGAACGGTCCCGGGACCAGGGATGAAAAGACCCAACGCGTGTCGCTGCGACTGCAGCTTCGTCAGGGGAAAGGTACAAAGTATGCTGCGTACGGTCCTTAAATAGTGTTGAGAATGAATGCTTAGAGTCCCGAAGCCGGAAGTGTCCTTCTGGAAAGAACCGGAAGTAGTCACCAGCTCGTAGAGGTCAGCATATGCGTCATGAACAAAGTCGCACTACCATACCATATATACCATATATATACTGATATAAAGAAGGTCAATATGATCAGCAACCATCATAATCAGTAAAGATTGCAAAAGTAAGGAGATAGAAGCTAAACAAGACAACGTAGTGTCTAATGATAGCTTTAATATAATATGGTATAGCGTCATACGCCGTATGCAAATAAGGAGCCATTATAAAGCAAAATGAGTAAAATGCTATGACCTTTTAAACTATAGATTATACAACAGAAAATAAATAATGATAATATATGAAGAAACCTGAAAACAAAAAATAAATAATAAAGGGTAAATCAGAAATAAAAAAAAAAAGAATTGAAAAATAATAGTAATAAAAAGAAATGAAAAAATTATTGAAATAACCGTAATAAGTGATGAAAAATAAATAAAAAATGCAAATTATATAAAGTAAATGTAAGATAATCAAAAATCAAATCAAAAAAATAATAAGAAATAAGAATAGGCAAAATAATGAATACAGTAGTAAAAATAATAATCCAATGATGTGTAGATGGAAGGGAACGCCAAGAGAAGCAGATAGGAGCAACAAAATCCAAAATATGGGAAAAGAGCCATCTTAGCCCAAAAAGCCGGTGAAAAGCAAATCTTCATTCAGACCATGTGGGGAAATACTCTGTAAGTTATAGATCCATCGTGATTCTGCTTGAAGTAGTTTTTTCTGAAGATTTTCTCCTCTTCCATTACCAGTGATTTTCTGTAGACCAAAAAAACGTGTGTTAGTTACATGGCCACCATGCTGGTTTAGGAAGTGAGATGCTACCGGAGTAAGCATCCAACCCTTTTTCACGTCTGAGGCTGCTAAATGAATGGTGGAAAGATGTTTTTGAGCTCTTTTCCTCAATTCATTTCTGCTGCCAGTGTTTGGATATAAAGTTTCTAGTAATTGTGTTATTACACAGAATTCTTTATAATGTTACTGATGATTATATTATTATGTTTCTGATCTAGTTCCCATTCAGGTATCTACAATATCTTATCCTCTCAGTGGAGATCTTCTATATAAGAGAATTTTCCTGATTGACCCATCAAGGATGGAAAGGAACAGTGAGAAGATGGCGGAGAGGATATTACACCTCACCCTAGAGATCCTCTTCCGGCTTACTGGAGAGGTGAGAGATTCTGATGACGTCACATTACATCATTCTTATCTATGGGAATAACAGATGGACAGAACTGGAGAGGTGAGGACTCTGGAAATATCTGTAGTGAGATTTATTAATGTGTCTCTCCATAACCAGGATTACACAGTAGTGAAGAAGACCTCTTGTGAGCGCTGTCAGGACCCTGTGTCTGAGGGATGGGGAAGACTGCATCCACCTCACCCCCTGATACATGAGGACATCAATGACCAGAAGATCCTAGAACTCACCTACAAGATGATTGAGCTGCTGACTGGAGAGGTGACACTGCTGGGAATGCTGGGACATTATACAGTAACTCTATGAAGGGATCAGGGGATGACGGTATCATTGTATGTGTCAGGTTCCTATAAGATATCAGGATGTCACCATTTATTTCTCCATGGAGGAGTGGGAGTATTTAGAAAGACACAAAGATCTGTACAAGGACGTCATGATGGAGGTTCCCCAGCCCCTCATATCACCAGGTAACATACAGGGACTGAATTCTTTACATACAGATAATTATAGACCATGTGTATTTAGTCCTCTCTGTTTCTTCCAGTTCTATCCAGTAAGAGAACAAGACCAGAGAGATGTCCCCGTCCTCCTCTTCCACAAGACTGTAAACAAGAAGATCCCGATATTCCTCAGGATCATCAGGTAGATGGAGAGAAGGTGTCATGAGATCTCCCCTATGATGTGTAGACGGCTGTGAAGGTCTTGTGCTCAGTCTTGTTTTATCCACCAGTATTATATGTCTTATACTTGTGTAATGAGAACGGTGGAGATGGCAGTGTGTAGCCCTGGTGTGAAGGCACACGCAGTACCCTGGAGGATGTGTGGAGAGGTAACAGTTTAATGCTCAATAAACATTCACTCCAACACACACTTAGACACACCCATAGGTTATATAGGCTAGTGAGATGCAGCCAGTCAGTCAGTCAGTTTCAGGGAGTCTAGCCTGGATGTGGAGGGAGGAAGAGGTCCAGTGAGTCTAGTCAGTTTCCTGTCCTCGGACAGAGCAGACAGTCTGAAGTCTGTTCAGGAAGAGAGAGGAGTGAGCATCAGGACCTTCAGTCTCCTGTCCCAAGGACAGTGGAGTTCATAGACGTGCTCCTGAACTAGAAGATTACTGAGCACCTGTTAGCAAGCTCTGGAAAGAAGCAAGAAGGGACTAATCTGCATAGCCTTTGGAAGTGTGGAGTGCTTATGCTACAAGCGCGGACAGGGCGAAAGGCATAGTGGAAGGAATTTAGAAGTGCCTTAGGATTGGATTATCCTGCACATTGTCACCGGTCACTGGGGACCGAAGCGTCACTATAGCTCCAGGCATAGTGATAGAAAAACCAGAGGCTTACTGGACCTTAGGTAGCAGAAAGCAGCCCTTGGAGTGTCGGTACGTAACTGGGGTCAGGGAGAGTGGGAACTTGGAGTCACTGCAGGACAACATTAGGAACCCAGCTCTCTCAAAGGAAGACTCCGACCACAAAACTGACCGGGCAGTACAGCTTGGAGAAGCTGGAGATTCTGGAGTGAACTACGCTTTATGCTGGTTGAACTCATCATCTTTGAAAGTCAAGGAGGCCCATAACCTGTTCAGCTGTTGCCTCAAAGCACATCCTCCACCCGACCAGCCTCCCTGGGACCTGCCTTATCATCTGACAAGTAAAAGGTATGGAAAGACGCTGGATGGTGTGAGACTGAGTTATTTGATTGCATCCCTGCACAACCCCATCATAACTATCGACCTGAGGGAAGAGTCCCACCTGTAGGGGACCCGACATCTAGCTGCCTCACCATCCCCTCAGAGATCTACAGCAGCGCTGGTCTTAGTGATCAGAGAACTACAGGTGGCGTCACGAACTGTATATATACCTATCCCCTGTAAATATTCCCCCCAACATACGCCTGACCGCCAGGGCCACAGACCGAGCCACCGCTACCTGTGACAACCCCATAGACTTCCATGGGCTCGGCTCTGAGTACCCCATTGCTCTGGTAAACCACAATTGTGGTGCGGGTCAAGACAGCATGATTAGAGCTAATCATAGATGTGACTTCTCCATCTGTCTGTGACTTTTACAATATTTTTTCAGGGTGAAGATCTGACCCATATTAATACTACAGAGACATATGTGAGAGGTGATGAGGAGTGTAAAAAGGAGATTCTTTCAGGTGACAGGACAAGTAAGTAGTGGCCTCTATATTTTACTTATTCACTGATTGGTATAAATACATGTTTGATTCGGTTGAATTCGCACTATGTTCTGTACTGCTATGTTTGCCAGATGACAAGAAATGCATAATTTTAGCTCTAAGAAATTAATTTTTGGGGGCATCTGTTTAATGTCTTGCTAAATTTGTATTCTGAGCTGAGTAGGTATCCCTTACAATAGAAGGGCATTGGGGGCTGTGAAAAAGCAATGACTCCCTTTAACTGTCCAAAAATTATCCCTTTTTGGGATTTTTTTCTTATGTCTTCCCTGCGCAGGGCAGGGTGCCATCTCAGGGGCAGCTCAGTATGGAACATAATGGACAGGTGAAAGATTTCTGGCTGTTTAAGGGCGTTAGCAGCAGCTGTAATGCAGTTTGAAACATAATGGACAGGCAGGAGATGTCTTTAGCACTGGCTGCCTTTTCAGTACAGGTTGGATCTTGATGAACAGGCAGGCAGCGGCAGGTTCATTATTGCACTGTTGATAAATAGCCAGTTTCCCCTGTCCCCACTGATAGATCTAATCATTGGAGATAGCTGTGTTAGTCACCTGTCCTGGCCAGGCTTGGTTACTTTTCCATACAACTGCTGTTCTTTGCTGTGCTCCGTGTCGAGTTTTACAAGTTGCCTGATGCATCTCTGTGACATCCTCTTCTTAGGTCAGGTACCCTTGTCTTAGTGTTGAGACTTCAGAGTTCAGTTATTCTGAATGCTCCAACAATTATTTCACGTTGTGCTGTCATCTTACATTTGGGTATAATTCCTGCATACCCTCAGTCCTGTTGGTTAATTCTCTGCCTCCCAGTTTCTGGACTAACCCATCACTTGCAGTAAACATAACAAACATTATAAGTTGAAAGATACCGCGCTACAGTCCTGGATTTCAGCTATATGTTCTGTGTGCAAATAATCACAGGTCAAATAGATGGGCACACAGAGTGGTGGTGTATAAGAATATAATCCCAGGCTCCTGACCCTGGGTATATATGATAATCCTGTGTGTGAGTGGTTAACAAAAACTATATATGAATGAGGGATAATCAAGAACTACTTATTGGGATAGCGCTGAGCGCGATGCACATTCTGGGGGTCCAGTGAAGGTACAGGCTCCGTGCGGGGGGTGAGAGGCCTGGAGAGCGTCCTCCCTTGGCTGCAGGTTCCCTCCGGGTACTGGAGTTGAAAAGCCAGCGGTGCGCTTCAGGCTGGAAGCGCCCCCGTGCAGTGGCGAGGTTGGTGGGGGATGTGGTCTGCGTGACGTCACCAGTACTAAGAGACGGGTGTGCAAGAAGGCCAGAAGACTGACATGTTTCGAAGGACTCCATCCTTCTTCATCCGTGTTGCTGTCTGCACCTCTGACCCGGCTATATATACACCCCACAAATCCCCCCTACGGTGTCCCATTGATTAACTGTGACCCTATGTGTATTATGTCTCTATGTTCACTGAAATGATTAGAAAGTCTCAACATTACATAGTGTGATGGCAAATAAAGTTACGTCAGATATTGTATATACCGGAGAAAAAGGTACAACGTGGTTGTGTAATATTAAAAGTCGCGCTTATTTTAACTTAAGGTTTGGACAATATTTGTTGGTTACAGGGCAAGCGGTTATGTTTGTGCCCATACGTATCCTGGAGCAACTTGGGGATACAAGTAAAAAATAAGAAAGATATACACTGCTCAAAAAATAAAGGGAACACTCAAATAACACATCCTAGATCTGAATGAATGAAATATTCTCATTGAATGCTTTGAAAAGATGATGTCATTGTGATGTCATTTCTGTCCAACCTCCTGTTTTACATTTGTCCAAACCACACTCCATTACACACAGATAGATAAATAGACAGATAGATAGATATATCTATAGATATTTCCAATGATACAGCTATAGATATTTCCATAAATATAGCTATAGATATTTCCATAGATATATTTATAGATATTTCCATAGATATGTCCATAGATATTTCCATAGATATATCTATAGATATTTAGATAGATATATCCATAGATATATCCATAGATGGATAGATATATAGATAAAAGATAGATAGATGGATGGATAGTGTGGTGTAGTGACTAATGTGGCACCTAGGGGGCGCTGTATATGTTGCTCAAATTATGCATGGAGGCATGAGATGGATGGGAAACCAGTCCCTGGTATGGTGCTAAATGGAAAGTATGTGTCGCAGAGCTATTCTGTGCTGTAGGTCAGTAATGTTGTTCTGTGACTTGTAGTCCCATAAGAGTTCTGATTATTGTTAAGAGTGAACCTACAGGGTTAGCTTGTGAGCTGGGTGGGACTTGCTAACCACACATACACCGCCCACTGGTGGTGGGAGAATGAATGTTGCAATCTGGTGATTGTAGGTGGTGTGAAGGACCTGTGATGAGGTCATGAACAGGTGACCGGACCATGTACTTCATGCCTTGGCTTGGGGAGTGGCTACAGGTATGAAAGGCAGTGTTTGGCACATGGTGAGGAGATTGAGTTGGAGACTGAGAAGTCTCTGGATGTCTGGCTGAGACAGTGGAGAGTGTGTCGTGCACAGGGCTGCCTGCAAGGTTCCTGGAAGGTCTGTCGGTGTTGGAAGATCCTGGGGTTGGATCTGATTCCTGGAAGCACGTGGTGAGACTTGGAACTTGGTGGCCGGGTGTTGGACGGGGGTCCTGAATAGCACCTGGACAGGACACATGGGTGTGCGGAGCCTGTAACGGTCCCACACTGAGAACCACGCAGTTCTGTTGAGGAACTTGGCTGTAGTTAGCCTGGAAGTGTGACTTTCTGTTACAGTGTGTCAGTGAGCTCCAGAAGCCAGTTCCAGACCACCCGGAAGGCACCGGGCGGTCACTGCTGACCTGCAGCCGCTTAGTCAAGCCCGTCCCACGCAATGGTGCGTCTGGGAACAGAGTTATTGAAAGCTGGAATGCATTTATGTTTTGTGATGTTTTGTCACCTGGTGTTAAAGAGACCGTAAAACATTGATTTTTGGACTTAAAGCCTGTGTGTTGCCTCATAACTGCGGTCCGGCCCTTGCCTACCAGAGCGGATCCCTACAGTTGATAGACAATAGATAGATAGATAATAGATAGCTTTAATAGATAAATAATCAATAGATAATGGATGGATAGAGAATAGATAGATAAAATGGTACATAAATAAAGATACACACACAAAATCTTCACGCAATATCTTTAATTTAAAAAAAAAATGGAAAAAAAAAAAATGACGTGGGCTCCCGCGCAATTTTCTGCGCCAGAGGGGGAAAGCCGACGGCCAGGGCCAATATTTCTAGGCTGGGAAGGGGTTAATACCCATGTAACTTCCCAGGCTGTGAATATCAGCCTGCAGGTAGCCTGTACTGGCTATTAAAATAGGGGGACCCCAAAAAAGAAATGACGTGGGGACCCCCTATAATTTATAGCCAGAAAGGCTATGCAGACAGCTGCGGGCTGATATTCATAGCCCAGTAAGGGGTCATGGATATTGGCGCACCCCCCTGGCTAAAAACACCAGCATCCAGCCGCCCCAGAAATGGCGCATCTGTTCGATGCCCAAATTCCGGCACTTAGACCCTGTCTTCCCACTCCCGTGTAGCGGTGGGATATGGGGTAATAAGGGGTTAATGTCACCTTGCTATTGTAAGGTGACATTTAGCCCGGTTAATAATGGAGAGGCGTCAATAAGACACCTATCCATTATTAATCTTATATTAATAAAGGGTTAAAAAAATACATAAGAAAAAAGTATTTTAATGAAATAAAACACAACACGGTTTTCATATTTTTATTGCACGCCCAGATCCAAGCGACGCCCTCGATCTCCGAGAATAATAAGTAAAAAAAATAAACAAACCGTATACTCCCTGTCCGACGCAGTCCAATTAATAACGAGTGTCCCACGATGATCTCCCCTATAGAACAGTGACATCAGGTGATGTCACTGCTCTATAGGGCCTCCCAGTGATGAATTGACAGGAGACAATGGCTCAGTGCATCACTGAGGTTACTTGAGTTCATTCTCTCACTTTACAGCAATGCTATGTGAGAATTAGGGTTACAGGACCTCTTTCCCAGCGGCGGAGGGATACACAGGGGGGGATTACCTCCCCTGTCATTTCATCGCTGGACCCCCTGGAGAGCGGTCGCATCAGCTGATGCGGCCGCTCTCCACGGCAGATCGTCGTGGGACACTCCTTATTATCTGGACTACGGCAGAAAGGTGATGTATAGGTTGGTTTATTATTTTATTTTTATTACATGAGATAGATGGCTTCGGGGAATTAGGTGTTTGGTAAGTATGTACTCTGTTATGTGTTGTATGTTGTGTATGTACTGTATGTTATATGTTGCATGTTCTGTATGTTATATGTAATGTATGTTCTGTATGTTATATGTTGTATGTTCAGTGTTGTATGTACTGTATGTTATATGTTGCATGTTCTGTATGTTATATGTTGTATGTTCTGTATGTTATATGTCAGGGGTCGACAAAGTTGTTCAGAATCTAGGAGCCAGCCAAAATATTTAGGAGCCAGAATTTTTTTTTAACAAACTTGGTTTTTAATTTAACAAAAAAACATTACAAACGTTATAAACATTTAACTTCTAAAGATAATAAATATTATATTTTGATATATTACCGTATATACTCGTGTATAAGCCGAGATTTTCAGCCCATTTTTTAGGGCTAAAAGTCCCCCTCTCGGCTTATACACGGGTCATATACGGGGGTCGGCGGGGGAGGGGGAGCGGGGGTGTCGGATCATACTCGCCTCTCCGCCGGCGCGGTCTCTGCAGCCCCCCTGCTTCTCCCACGATTTCTGGCTCCTTCCTGCAGCGGTCACATGGCACCGCTCATTAAAGTCAGGAATATGCACATATTCATGACTTTAATGAGCGGTACTATGTGACCGCTGTAGGAAGGAAGCGCTGCGGAGACCGCCGGGAGAAGCGGAGAGGCTGCAGAGACCGCGCCGGCGGAGGGGTGAGTATAGCGATATTTACCTGTCCCGTTCCACCGCTGCACGCTGCGTCCTCGTCTGACTCCTCTGGCTGTGAATGATCAGGCAGGTGGCGCGATGACGTCGTTAGTGTGCGCCGCGCCCCCTGCCAGATCATTCACAGCCAGAGGAGTCAGACGAGGACGCAGCGTGCAGCGGTGGAAAGGGACAGGTAAATATCTCAGGTGCCGGGGTCCATAGCGCGCCGGTGTCACCGCCTACTCAGGACACCGGCACCTGGCCCCCAGCGACGAGAGGTGAGTATGTCATTTTTTTTTTTTTTTTTGCAGCAGCAGCAGCATATGAGGCCTATACTATGGGGCATAATTGTGCAGCACATGGGGGCAGAATCTGTGGAACATATGGGGGCATAATCTGGAGCATATGGGGGCATAATCTGGAGCATATGGGGGCATAATCTGGAGCATATGGGGGCATAATCTGGAGCATATGGGGGCATAATCTGGAGCATATGGGGCATAATCTGGAGCATATGGGGGCATAATCTGGAGCATATGGGGGCATAATCTGGAGCATATGGGGGCATAATCTGGAGCATATGGGGGCATAATCTGGAGCATATGGGGGCATAAGCTGTGGAACATATGGGGGCATAATCTGGAGCATATGGGGGCATAATATGGAGCATATGGGGCATAAGCTGTGGAACATGGGGGCATAAGCTGTGGAACATGGGGGCATAAGCTGTGGAACATATGGGGGCATAATATGGAGCATATGGGGGCATAAGCTGTGGAACATATGGGGCATAATCTGGAGCATATGGGGGCATAATCTGGAGCATATGGGGGCATAATCTCTGAAGCATAATGGGCATAATCTGGAGCATATGGGGGGCATAATCATTTTTCACCCTAGGCTTATACGCGAGTCAATAAGTTTTCCCAGTTTTTTGTGGCAAAATTAGGGGGTCGGCTTATACACGGGTCGGCTTATACATGAGTATATACGGTAGATTTTAGGCAACATTCTAGTTTTATGGGGGGGGTCGTTACGGACGCGGCAATACCAAATATGTGTACTTTAATTGTTTTTTATTTTTTTTATTTACAGGAATAAATTAATTTATTGGAATATTTTTTTTTATTATGATTTTTTTAACACTTTTTATTTTAAATTTTTTACTTTTTTACTGTGTCCCAGGGTGGGACATCACTGTATATTATACATGGTATTATACAGTGTATAATACCAGATCGCTGGTATGACAGTGTGCACAGCACTCTGTCACACCAGCAATCGCTCTGGCATCGCAGCAGGCTTCTCAGTGCCTGCTCTTAGCAGGCACTGAGGAAGCCGCCTCCCTGCAGGACCCGGATGGACCCCGGCGCCATCTTGGATTTGGGGTCTTGCAGGGAGGAGGGACCCTCGGAACAGCACGACACATCGCGCTGTTCTGAGGGTCTCAGGGAGCGCGCAGGGAGCCCCTTCCCTGCGCGATCCTCCCCTGTGCCCCCGGTACACCGCGATCATCTTTGATCGCAGTGTGCCAGGGATTAATGTGCCGGGAGCGGTCCGTGACCGCTCCTGACACATAGTGCCGGGTGTCAGCTGTCATAATCAGCTGACACCCGGCTGCGCTCCCCCCGGGCGCCAGGCATGATTTTCTAGGCGCCACTGGCGACCTGGCGCCTGGGTTTGTCGAACCCTGTTATATGTTGTATGTTCTGTATGTTATATGTTGTATGATATGTGTTTGTAATGTATGTGTTTTTTTTTTTTTTACATTCAACACATTTGCCTGATGATGGGACTACAGTCATGGCCAAAAGTTTTGAGAATGACACAAATATTAATTTTTACAAAGTCTACTGCTTCACTTTTTCTAATGGCAATTTGCATATACTCCAGAATGTTATAAAGAGTGATCAGCTTAACAGCAATTACTTGCAAAGTCAATATTTGGCTAGAAAATGAACTTTATCCCCCAAAACACATTTCAACATCATTGCAGCCTTGCCTTAAAAGGACCAGCTAACTTCTTTTCAGTGATTGCTCCATTAACACAGGTGTGGGTGTTGATGAGGACATGGCTGGAGATCAATCTGTCATGATTAAGTAAGAATGACACCACTGGACACTTTAAAAGGAGGCTGGTGCTTGGCATCATTGTTTCTCTTCTGTTAACCATGGTTATCTCTAAAGAAACATGTGCAATCATCATTGCAATGCACAAAAATGGCCTAACAGGGAAGAGTATCGCAGCTAGAAAGATTGCACCTCAGTCAACAATCTATCGCATCATCAAGAACTTCAAGGAGAGAGGTTCCATTGTTGCCAAAAAGGCTTCAGGGCGCCCAAGAAAGACCAGCAAGCGCCAGGACCGTCTTTTAAAAGTGTTTCAGCTGCGGGATCGGGCTACCAGCAGTGCAAAGCTTGCTCAGGAATGGCAGCAGGCAGGTGTGAGTGCATCTGCACGCACTGTGAGGCGGAGACGCTTGGAGCAAGGCCTGGTCTCAAGGAGGGCAGCAAAGAAGCCACTTCTCTCCAGAAAAAACATCATGGACAGACTGATATTCTGCAAAAGGTACAGGCAGTGGACTGTTGAGGACTGGGGTAAAGTTATTTTCTCTGATGAATCCCCTTTTTGATTGTTTGGGACATCAGGAAAACGCCTCATTCGGAGAAGACAAGGTGAGCGCTACCACCAGTCTTGTCTCATGCCAACTGTTAAGCATCCTGAAACCATTCATGTGTGGGGTTGCTTCTCAGCCAAGGGAATCGGCTCTCTCACAGTCTTGCCTAAAAACACAGCCATGAATAAAGAATGGTACCAGAATGTCCTCCAAGAGCAACTTCTCCCAACCCTCCAAGAGCAGTTTGGCGATCAACAATGCCTTTTCCAGCATGATGGAGCACCTTGCCATAAAGCAAAGGTGATAACTAAATGGCTCAGGGAACAAAACATAGAGATTTTGGGTCCATGGCCTGGAAACTCCCCAGATCTTAATCCCATTGAGAACTTGTGGTCAATCATCAAGAGACGGGTGGACAAACAAAAACCTAAAAATTCTGACAAAATGAAAGCATTGATTGTGCAAGAATAGACTGCTATCAGTCAGGATTTGGTCCAGAAGTTGATTGAGAGCATGCCAGGGAGAATTGCAGAGGTCCTGAAGAAGGGTCAACACTGCAAATATTGACTTGCTGCATTAACTCATTCTAACTGTCAATATAAGCTTTTGTTACTCATATGTTTGCAATTATTATATTTCTGTCTGTGATAAAAACATCTGTCAAACACAAATAAAAACCAGAGGGCAGCAGATCATGTGAAAATATAATATTTGTGTCATTCTCAAACTTTTGGCCATGACTGTACTACTGTCCCATCATTGGCTAATGTGTCAGTCACTGACAGTGTAGCAGGCATCGTCCGATGGGACTTATAGTCACATTGGACGATGCCTGCATACACATACACCCCCCGCGCAGCCCGCACAGAAGCAGACAGCCCGCACGGCCCCCCCCCGCACGCCCGAACAGCCCTCCCCCGCACACAGCGCCGTCACTCTTGATAGGAGAGGAGATAGAGACTGCAGAACGACTGGGCTGTTTGCGGGCGGGCTGTGCGTGCTGTGTGCCGGGGAGCTGCGCGGGCTGTGTGCGGTGCGGGTGGGCTGTGACGTGCGGTGCAGCACCGCCAACAGACTGCTTTCACTCTTGATGAGTGACAGCAGTCTGTGGAGGATGAGTCACGCCTGCTGATGATGTCACGTCAATTTCCAGAGTAAGGAAATTGACGTGACATCAGCGGATGTTAGCGGCGGCTGCAGCCTGGGAGTCACGGGACCCGGACTCAGCCGCCGGCATAGCGCTGCTCAGAGGCTGTATTGGCAGCGCAAGGTAATTAAAAAATTCATTAGGGGCCCCGGGGGGAAACATTGGGGAGTTGATAAAAAGTAGTGGACAACCCCTTTAAGCATATGAACTGTGATTATTCACATTGTGCATTTATCCTTGCACGTTGCTGTTGGTTCTTCTGCCTCCCTGTGTGCTAATTTGGACTAGCCGTTTCCCTCTGTTGTTGCCCTATGGTCTACCCTGTGCCCTCCAGTCGACTGTGCCAACCTTGACCTTCAACTTCATTAATCTACCTCAGTAAGTGAGTGGAACAAGCTGTAGGTGTGTGAACATAGATGTACGATATGCTGGATTCAGTATAAGGTAAGGTTTTCCACACCTGTGGAGGAGAATCTTGTCCGCTTCAGTGTGACATTGCCATCTGCTGCACTTTTTACCCTTCCTGAGTCTGGACAGGGCAGGAAGTAGATTAATGGCAAACTGGGCCAAATCCTGCCTGCTACTGGTCCAGCTGTTTAATATAGTAGTTCATGGAGTCAGATCTCAGGATATCTTCTCGAGAAAGGACACAGCCCAGATATGACTGATCCTGGCTGGTGAGGTGGAGCATCTACTTATAATGATGTGTGAAAACCAAATACAGAAACATAATAATTAGAGTTGAGCTAAACAGGTCAGTCAGATTCATAAGTCACCGACTTTCCACCATAGCCTCAAGTCGGCCATGCGTTCGGCAAAACAAGCTCCAAAGTCGGTTTTCCCATAATGCTTGCAAGCGCCATTTTTTTCAGCCAATGAGCAAGGACATACACTGTGGGCAACGAGATGACATGGGCAGCGTCCACCACCATCTTAGAGAAGGGCATTGCAGTGATTGGCTTGCTTTGAGGGGCGTCATAGTGTCTGTAAAAGCCCTAACCGCCGACCACCATTTGACTTTTGCCGATCTTAACAGTAGGGAGAGGTTGCTGACGCTGTTTATCAGTAGCGAGAGAGGGCTGGAAAGAGAAGTTCTTATGTGCTTGTGCTGATAGCAATTGTGCTGTACAGTTAGTGTGCAGTGACAGGGGAGGATTTTCTTGTGGGCAGCAGCGCTGGTTATTAGGCTGCCTGCTAGTGACAGGGGAGGAATTTCTTGTGTGCAGCAGCGCTGGTTATTAGGCTGCCTGCTAGCTGTATTGCTGTGTGTACACTGCTGTGCAGACTGCTTTTTACACAGCACTAATACTTTTATTCTTTTTTTCTGCACAGTTACCGAGCGTTCATTTTTTCCCACACCATATAGAGCTGTACGCTCCTCACACACTACCGTGTACCGGCTGGTATCACGGACAAATACATGCTGACTATCTGAGTGTGACTCTGGAAATATATATGGAGATTAAAATTTTCCCCTACACTATATATATATATATCTAGATATATATAGAGATATATATATATATATATATATATAAAATATATATATATATATATATATATATATATATATATATATATATATTATATATATATATATATATATATATATATATATATATACTGGTATCCTCTGATACGGTACCTTTTTTCTCCCATTTGTATTACGGTCAAATCCATACTGAGAGAGCGTCTGTGTGTGACTCTGGAAATATATACGGAGATTGAAATTTTCCCCTATACTATATACACCTGGTATCTTCTGATACAGTACCTTTTTGTATTCTGGTCAGATCCATACTGAGTGAGCGTCTGTGTGTGACTCCGGAAATATATACGGAGATTTAAATTTTCCCCTATACTATATACACCTGGTATCTTCTGATACAGTACCTTTTTTCTGCCTTTTGAATTACGGTCAAATCCATACTGAGAGAGCGTCTGTGTGTGACTCCGGAAATATATACGTAGATTTAAATTTTCCCCTTCACCGTATACAGCTGTACACTTCTGATACAATACCATATATCTGCTGGTATTGGTACATTTTCCCAAACATGAGGAAGTATGGTGGAAGAGGCCATGGACGTGGGCGGGGGGGCCAGCTGGTACTGATGGTGGTGGTGGTGCATCTGCTGATTGTGCCAAAAGCACAATATCACCTAAGGCAGGAGGTGTTGAGCCTGCGTCATCGTCTGGCTCCAGAAGGCCTGGAAGGCTCCATTTTCTGGGAGTAGGTAAACCGCTTTTAAAGCCGGAGCATCAGGAACAGGTTTTGGCTTACATTGCCGAAACAGCCTCCAGCTCTATCGCCTCCTCTTCTGAACTTTAAAAAAATGCAAGCACTGAGTCGTCAGTGCAGGCTCCTGGTCAGGAACAACACCTTTCCTTGTGTCCTTCACCCCACCAACAGTGAAGGATGCGGCAGGCCACACTTCAGATTACTCCATGGAGCTCTTTTCACATACCATGGCTGGGTTATCAAGTCAAATCCTGAATTCTCCAGTACAAGATGAATCTGACATCGAGTGCACTGATGCACAGCCACTGCTATATGATTCTGCTGGTACATTCACCCAGAGCACTACATTGCCCTTGCAGTTTACTGAGCCAGAATCTGACCCTGATGAAACTCAGGTGCCCCTTCCCGCATACTATACAACCTTACACGGTGACACAGAGGAAGGTGCAGATGAAATTGAAGAGGAGGTGATGGATGACCCAGTTGTTGACCCGGATTGGCATCCATTGTGGGAAGAGGGTGCCGCTGGCAATAGCTCAGAAGAGGAGGAGGATCCGCAGCAGGCATCGACATCGCAGCTGCGGTTAACTGGCAGACCCGTAGCAGTCCAAAAAACTTGTTAAAAAAACAAAATGACTTACAGGACAGCTTGGCCACACTGTCAAATTAGCACAGCGTTCAATCCCTGAAAATTTATCCCATAGTCGGAAGAGTGCAGTGTGGCACTTTTTTGACCAAAATCCTATTGATGAGGCAGGTTATCTGTAAGAAGTGCGGAAGGACCTTTAGCCGAGGGAAAAATCTCCGAAATTTGAATACCTGTTGCATGCTTAGACATTTAAACACCATGCACTTGCAAGCGTGGAAGGACTACAAAACCTCAGGTAGCACATGTGCACCTGCTCCGACTGAAGGTAGCCAGCAACACTCCATCGCTTCCCCACTGTAAGCCCACCGGTTAGCACACCACCAGCAACAAATGTTGAGGTATCGTCGCAAGGCCAAAGCAGTCAGGGAATCACAACGTTTTTCCAACAAAAGACTGAATCTAGGCCATCACCATCACAACCCCCTCTTAGTCCGCCATGTCCACCGCTTTTTCCCCCATATGCAGCTCTCAAGTCCAGCTCACCCTAGCAGACACTCTGAGTAGGACAAGAAAGTACTCATACTCTCATCCGCGTACACTGGTTTTGAACGCCTACATTGCCAAACTGATCTCATTAGAGATGATGCCCTTCCGTTTGGTTGAAAGCACAGCGTTCCAAGAGCTCATGGCCTACGCTGTCCCACACTATGACCTACCCAGTCAGCACTTCTTTTCTAGAAAAGCCATCCCAGCCCTCCACCTGCATGTGAAAGACCTCATTGTCCATGCACTCAAACAATCAGTGAGTGGAAAGGTGCACCTCACAACAGATGCATGAGACAGTAGGCATGGCCAGGGCTATTACGTGTCCATCACTGCGCACTGGGTTAATGTGGTGGATGCAGGCTCCACAGGGGACAGCGGCGGTGGGACAGTGCTGCCTAGCCCACGCTATAGGCAACAGTTGGCTGTAGGCATTCGACCCTCCTCCTCCTCCAGAAGCGAAAGCTCATCGACAGAACGCAGTCACACGAGCACTCCATCCCAGCTGCCAGTGTTGCACACGAGGTGTCCCACTATCAAACAGCTAGTGGTAAGCGTCAGCAGGCTGTTTTAAAGATGATGTCTTTGGGCGACAACAGACACACCGTGCAGGTACTGGCCGACTACTTGCAGCGAGAAACTGAGTCATGGCTGGGCAGTCTACATCTTGAGCCAGGCAAGGTAGTCAGTGATAACGGCCGTAATTTTGTGGCGGCCATAGCCCTGGCAAAACTCAGACACATACCTTGCCTGGCTCACACCTTGAACCTGGTGGTGCAGTGCTTCATAAATAATTATCCAGAGTTACCAGCCCTGCTCCATAAGGTGCGAAGACTGTGGTCTCACATCCGTTGCTCGCCCGTAGACTCTAGTCGTATGCAGAGGCTGCAGCAATCGCTCCACCTCCCCAAGCACCACCTAATCATAGACGTTGCAACAAGGTGGGACTCCATCATGCACATGGTTGAGAGGCTGTGCGAACACAGGCATGCTGTAATGCATTTGTGGGAGGATACACGGGCAGGCAGTATGAGGGCAGACATCGAGTTGTCGGGTGTGCAGTGGTCAAAGCTGAAAGACCTCTGTAAAGTCCTTCAGTGTTTTGAGGAATGTATACGGCTGGTAAGTGCAGACGACGCCATCGTAAGCATGAGCATCCCACTTATGCGTCTGCTCATGCAATCTTTAACGCACATTAAGGATCAGGCGTCTGCAGCGGGTGAGGAGGAGGAAGGAAGCCTTGATGGCAGTCAGCCATTGTCTGCTCAGGAAACTGTCCTGGACGAGGTGGAGGAAGAGGAGGGAGATGATTATTTTGGGGAGGAGGATGCTTCTCAGGGGGCAAGAGAAAATGTTGGCTTGCCTAGGTCAGGTACAGGGTTTGTGAGTGACTGGAGGGATGTGGATTTGCTAGAAAGTGCTCCTCCACCCACCACTGGCAGTGCATCATTGACACCTGGAACATTGGCCCACATGTGTGATTATGTCTTGCGGATCCTGAAATGGGACCCCCACATTGCCAAAATTATGAAGGATGACGACTACTGGTTGGCCAGCATCCTCGATTCATGTTATAAAAGCAAAGTACAGAGCATCATGCCACAGGAGAACCTAGAGCTAATATTGGCGAACAAACAAGCAACTCTGGTAAACTGTTAGAGGCATTCCCAGCACACAGCAGCGGTGCAGGTTCTACCACGAGCCGTACTAGGCAACATGGAAGAGGTGTTCATGGTGCACACAGCCGAAGTGGCGTTGGAGACAGGGGTTTCATGACCATGTTGTGGACTGATTTCTCGAGTACCGCTCACACGACTGGTAATACTGAATCGATTGCAACAGACAGGAGACAGCAGTTGTCAACTATGGTTCAAAATTACCTCTCCTCCCCTATCGATGTTCTCCCTCACAGTTCATTCCCCTTTGACTACTGGGCCTGTAAACTGGACACCTGGCCTGAACTGGCACAATATGCCTTACAGGAGGTCACTTGCTCTGCTGATAGTGTGCTATCAGAAAGAGTCTTCAGTGCAGCTGGATCAATCCTGACAGAAAGAAGAACCTGGCTGTCGACCAAAAAATGTTGGTGATCTCACCTTCATTAAAATGAACCATGCCTGGGTTTCAAAAGATTTTGTACCACCTTCCCTGATGACACATAGGTTGCCAGCAAAATGGCTCGCTTTGTCCTCCTCTTCCTCCGACTTCTCCAATTCCTCCATTTGCAGCTGCTGAACGTCCAGCCTACACCTCAACATATGCCAGTTTTTCCACCTCCCTAACTGGGCTGTACCCCCCATGGCCGGCGTCAGCACCTGGCGCGCCCGGGCAAGTGCCAGGGCCCTGAGCAGGTGGGGGGGCCCACTCGCCGTCAGACATCGGCGTACTATGAGGGGCCCTGTGCCAGTGCCTGCGCATACGAGTGGGCCCCCCATGCTTGCTCAGGGCCTCAGCACTTGCAATACTTACCTCTCCTTGCTCCACCGCTGTGACATTCTCCGCGTTTCCTGACAGTAACATTCAGGTCAGAGAGCGCGTTGACGTCACAGTGCAGAGAGCTGGAAGATGGCGACGCTGAGGAGTCCAGAGTAGAGCAGTGCCCAGTGAGGAGAAGTATTTCATTTTTTCAATGTTTTGAGCAATATATGGGGAGCATTATACACTGGAGAATTATACTGTATATGGGGCCCATCATACACTTGAGCATCATAGATAGTGCCCATTATACACTGGAGCATTATATATGGGGCACATCACACACTGGAGCATTATAAATGGGGCCCATCATACACTGGAGCATCATATACGGGGCCCATTATATATGAAGCATTATATAGGCCCATCATACACTGGAGCATCATCCATGGGGCCCATAATATACTGGAGCATCATCCATGGGGCCCATAATATACTGGAGCATCATATATGGGACCCATCATATACTAGAGCATCATATGGGGTTCATTATTTATGGGGCATCACATGGAGCCCATTATATATGGAGCATCATATGGAGCACATATGGTGCCTATTCTGTTTGGAGCATTATATGGAGCCCATTCTGTATGGCGCACTATGTGGTGCCCATAATACTGTATGGAGTACTATACTGTCCGGTTTTTGAGCAATTGTAGAATTTACAATAGCTATCACTCATGTAATGTAAGAAGTGAAGTATTTGTCATTGTACTATACCTATATTTATCTGCCGTATCGGAGCATCATGAATTGGGGTATGTGATAAAGGGGCCCACTGAGACTCTTTCGCCCGGGGCCCACAAAAACCTGGAGCCAGCCCTGCCTCCCCCCCCACAACTTTAGCCAAATAACCCCCAGTTTCAATGCATTACTATTATAAAGTAAATTAAGGTTGCCAAGCTTAAGTAATAAGAATTGATGTCGTTGGCATTGAAATGGGCACTGTAGGTGTGTTTACTGTCCTCCACTTCCTGCCAACTTTTCTTCCCCATTGACTTGCATTGGAGTCGGTTCGAGTTTCATTTGGCCCTTCGACTTTTCACGATAGTTGGCCGATTTTGTTTGACTCGACTTTTGCGAAAGTCGGGTGGTCCGAAACCCGACTCGCCCCTCCCGGAGTCAGTCGCTCATCTCTAATAATGATTAATTACCCTGCAGTAAATAAATAAATAACATAGTGCATGAAAATGATATACGGGGCTTAGTTATGTTTTTTAATTTGAAAAAAAAAAAATGCGAAAACCATCCCGCCTCTTCACGGTGACCATAGTTGGGACAGTCCTAACCTTAATATTATAAACCTTACCATCAAGTGACATTCATGTAGATAAGGACTGAGAGGGACTGAGCCCAACTAGTGGACACACAGCCTGGAGAGACCACATCAATAATGCCTAGCTCAAAAGAAAGGCAGGCCACACCTGTATATGCACATGATGCAAACACAGAAAAAAATTCAAAGGTATGAACTGGGACATAAACTGGTGTGCATGCAGCATGTAAGCGCACGTTCACACTAGCCACTAAACAGAAAAAAACAGACACAGAAACATAATGATTAAATATCCGGCAGTAAATAAATAGCATAGTGCTTGAAAATAATATACAGTACTTAGTTAACTTATTTTTTGATCAAAAAATGTGAAAGCCATCCCGCCTCGTCACGGCGACCGTAGTTGGGACAGTCCTAACTCTAATATTAAAAAACCTTACCACATATCAAGTGACATGCATGTAGTTGGACTCAGTCCCTCTCAGTCCTTATCTACATGGATGTTACTTGACAAACGGTAAGGTTTTTAATATTAGAGTTAGGACTGTCCCAACTACGGTCATCTTGACGAGGCGGGATGGCTTTTGCATTTTTTTGATAAAAAAAAAAAAGCATGTTAACCTTTAAGAGTTAATAAAAAGTGTGTTAATTAGATATACAAGGGGCGTTCATTAAAGATTTCCCCTGACCTACTTCCTGTGGACTGAGAGCAATGAAACTTGGCACAGTTAAGAGTCCTTCTGTACATAGGTGCCACCTAGGGACACACACTTCTCCTTTCTCTTTAACCCCTTCAAGACCTTGCCCTTTTTCGGTTTTATGTTTCTGTTTTTCACTCCTCTTCTTCCCAGAGCCATAACTTTTTTATTTTTCCATCAATATGGCCATGTGAGTGATTGTTTTTTGCAGGACGAGTTGGACTTTTGAACGACACCATTGGTTTTACCATGTCGTGTACTAGAAAACGGGAAAAAAATTCCAAGTGCGGTGAAATTGCAAAAATAGTGCCATCCCACACTTGTTTTTTTGTTTGGCTTTTTTGCTAGATTCATTAAATGCTAAAACTGACCTGCCATTATGATTCTCCAGATCATTACGAGTTCATAGACACCAAACATGTCTAGGTTCTTTTTTACCTAAGTGGTGAAAAAAAATTCCAAAGTTTGCTTTAAAAAAAAAAGCGCTATTTTCCGAGACCCGTAGCGGCTCCATTTTTCGTGATCTCGGGTTGGGTGAGGGCTTAGTTTTTGTGCACTGAGCTGACGTTTTTAATGATACTACTTTTATGCAGATAAGTTTTATCGCCTGTTATTGCATTTTCAGAGGTTGAGAGCTGTGAGAGGCCGAGAGAAGTGGTTAGTGATAGAAGCTGGGGTGCAGATGTGGAAGTGGGGCTGTTTATGGGGATTTTTAAGTCTCCCAGGATAAGGGTTGGTAGTTCTGAGGACATGAAGTGCAGCAGCCAGGCTGAGAAGTTGTCAAGGAACTGGTGTGGGCGAGCCTGGGGGCCGATATATGACCGCTACTCTGAGGGAGAGGGGACGGAAAGCCTGATGGTGTGGACCTCAAAAGAGGGGAATGAGAGTGATGGAACTGGGGGGATGACCTGGAAGGTGCAGGAGTACCTGGACAGGAGTACGCCGACTCCACCACCATGTCTGTTTGTGGGTCTCAGGGAATGGGAGAATTGTAAGCCACCATGGGAAATGGCAGCAGGGGAGACAGTGTCAGAATCCTGAATCCAGGTTTCTTGGAGGGCCAACAGATTAAGAGAGTTGTTCAGAAAGTAGTTGTGCAGTAAAGGAAGCTTGTTACATACAGACCGTGGATTCCAGAGGGCACAATTGAATGAAGGAGATGGAGTGCAACTAATATTAATAAGATTAGCGTGGTTTCGATATGAGGTAGGGTATGGGTTGAGGTTGGGGGATGTTGGACCAAGGTTGGGGGAGATGTTCCCCGAAATCAGAAGGAGTAGGAGGATAAAGAGCAATTACTGTAGTTATTGGAATTGTAAGAAGTTTTTTTGTGCGATGTGTTTGGGCAAGATTGGCTGAGGTTTTTCAGGAAAATGAGGAGTGCATGGGAGCTGTACATGGGAGAGGGAAGTATAGAGGGGCTGATGTGTATGAGTCGTGATGGAGGGTGGTGGGACGGTGAATGTGGATATCAAGGGAACACAGGAGGATAGAAATAAAGCACATGGTGAAAAGGGAGAACAAAGAGTGGCATACCTGACTCCTGCCCTGACTAACTGCCATGGAATAACTGCCTTTTGGTTGATGCTTAGCTTCTGTGATGTTTGTTTACTGGATGCCTGTGTGCACCCCACACTGCGTGCCCCCCTTAGAATGTTTCTAAATTTATATAACACACTACAGGGTCAGGCGAAAGGGCTTGTGGGAGCTGGTTTGGGATAAATTAGCAACAGTTGCTCTACACATCCTGGTGTGGATAGATGATCAAAGACGCCAGTCCTGATTCCATCTCTATGCTTTAACCTCTCCCAAGATAACATCTACAGTGACCCCCCATGGATATACAACAGTGAGTACTGAGAACAATGCAACAGATGAATTATAACAAATATTCAGTAAGCACAGTTCATTAAAATATGTTGCAGGTGACATGCAGCAGACAGAGTTGAATGATCTGATTACCATTCAGGCTGCTTGCTGACATAGAATGGAGTTACTTATGATACGATACTGTAATTTCCCTCCGGGATCAATAAAGTGTATTACAGCAGCAATACAAACAGCAGTACATAAAATATTAGGACACAAATCTTGCACAGGTATACCAACATTACATAATAAATAAAAGTGTGTAGTTCAGGTGTATATAAGACAATGTTAATTGACATTAGTACACCAGCCATCAGTCATTATTTTCTACCACCCTTAGGAAATTATTATACATCCCCATAGCAGTAGGTACAAACGATTTCCTGAATTTCTCCTTCTTGCACCTTAATAGGATTAGACGGCTGCTGAATGTGCTCTTCTGCTTCAAGAACAGCTCATATAGGGGGTGTGTATTATTGTTCATTATAGCCCTACACTTCTGAATTCTATCCTCCAATACCTCCTCAAAAGAGTCAAGATGGAGGCCAACAGCTGCGCTTGCCTTCTTGATAAGTTTGTTGAGCTAATTAGCGTTAGCTACTCGCACACTGCTGCCCCAGCAAATGATAGCAAAAAAGATGGCGCTTGCTACAACGGACTGGTAGAACATCTCCAGCATTTTACTGCACACATTGAACGACCTGAGCTTCCGCAGAAAGTACAGTCTGCTCATTCCCTTCTTGTAAACCTTTTCTGTATGACACCTCCAATCGAGTTTACTGTCAAGGTTAACCCCCAAATATTTGTAGCTCTCAACAATCTCAACCTCCTGGCCAGCAATGGTGATCGGTAAGTAATCCTCCTTTTTCCTTCTATAACTCACCACCATCTCCTTGGTTTTCTTTACATTTAGTTCTAGACAGTTAGTCTGACACCAATCCACAAAGTCAGAAACCACGACCCTTCTATATTCCTCCTCCCTCGGCCCCCCACAATGCCCCCTACAATCACGGAGTCATCTGAGAATTTTTGGAGGTGACAAAAATCAGATTTATACTGAAAGTCAGCTCTATACAATGAGAAGAGGAAGGGTGACAGCACTGTACCCTGAGGGGCTCCAACACTGCTCCGTACACTCCAGATACCACCTCCCCCATCCTTACAAACTGCGGCCTGTCTGTCAGGTAATCACTTATCCAGTTCACTATCCCCTCATCTACCGCCATATCAGTCAACTTATTACGTAGTAAGAGCGGCTGTAGGGTATTGAAAGCACTAGAGAAGTCAAAGAACATGGCGTGCACTGCAGTTCCATCATTGTCCAAGAACGAATGCATTGTATGTAGCAGAGACGCTACAGCATCATCCACCCCCAATCTCTGCTGGTACGCAAACTGCAGGGGGTCAGTGTAGGCCCTCACCCTCGGGCACAAGTAGGCGAGTATTATTCTCTCCAAGGACTTCATAGCATGCGATGTTAAGGCCACTGGACGATAGTCTTGTAGGGAAGTTGGAAAAGTGGTCTTAGGAACCGGCACCAGGCAGGTGGTCTTCCACAGTTCTGGTACCCCCTGTGATTGAAGGCTCCAGTTAAACAGGTGCTGGAAGACAGTACACAGTTGGTTTGCACATGCTCTGAGGTCACGTGGGCTGAGGCCATCAGGCCCAGCTGCTTTGCCAATAACAAGTCTGCTAAACTGTCTTCTCACGTCGCTTTGGGAGACAGTGAAAGCAGGCAGCTTATCCCCCAATGTCAATGCTGCAGATCTTTTCCCGGATCCATCCCCCATTTCTGATGACACTGTGCTTGTGTTGGTGAATCTGTTGAAAAACTCACTCATTTCATTAGCCCAGGGCAGATCCACTTCCCCATGCTCCGACTTTGCCTTAAACCCAGTTAGCTGTTTCATGCCCGACCACACCTCCATGGAATTGTTCTGTGACAATTTATTTTCTAATTTAATTCGGAACGCCTCACGGGCATTCTTAATTTTCCCCTTTAAGTCCCTTTGTATCAATTTCAGTTTCTTAGTATCCTTCATTTTAAATGCCAGTTTTTTCTTGTTTAGTAAGTGTTTCAATTCTTTTGTAATCCAAGGCTTGTTATTTGCATAACATTGATCTTTTTAGCTGGTACAACAGTGTCAGTACAAAAATTTATATAATCCGTTGCTCGCCCGACAATATCATTTACATCATCATGCTCTCCCCTGTCGCTTATCACCTCCCAATCTGTGAGGTCAAAACAGTCTCGTAGAGCCTCCTCTGCCGCTGGAGTCCACTTCCTAATTAATTTTATTGTGGCTGGCTGTTTACTGACAACAGGTTGGTATGATGGAGACAATAGTATGCGGTTGTGGTCTGATTTCCCCAGAGTGGGTAATGCAGACGATGAATAGGCGTCTTTAGCATTCGCATAGAGGAGATCCAATATACTGCTGTCTCTTGTGGCACATTTTACATATTGATAGAACTTTGCAAGAGCCTTTGAGATCATGGCTCTGTTAAAGTCCCCAGAGAATACAGTTAACGAGTTTGGGTGCTTTGTCTGAATGCGGTCTAACACCCTGACAATACTTTCCCAGCCGCCTCTTGGTTTGCGGATGGAGGGATATACAGGACTACTGTAATGCAAATGGAAAATTCTCTAGGTAAATAGTAGGGCCTGAGGCCAACTGCTAGGAGTTCAATGTTTTGACTGCAGTGAATTTCCTTAACAGTAATGACACTGATTGCACCATCTGTTATTAATGTGTAATATCACCCCACCACCCTTCTTCTTACCAGACTTAGCTTTGTCTCTATCACCCCAGACCATGTGAAACCCTGGAATCAAAACACTTGAATCAGGAACATCCCCATGTAACCAGGTTTCTGTGAAGCACATTAGACTGCATTCCTTGAACTCCATCTGGGTTTTACACAGAGCTAGAAGTTCATCCGTCTTATTTCCCAGCGAACGTACATTACCCATGATAATGGATGGGACTGCAGGTTTAAACCTTCTCCTGGACTTCACCTTTTTTCCTGCTCTGCAGCCTCTGAAAGGTCTCCACACTTCACGGGGAATAAGTGGTATGTCCGCAGCTGTAGTAGCCTTCATCCTGCTCAGCTCCAGAAGTCTATCCTTGAATACACAACACGTTTAGTGACAGACTTAGGGGCAACCAGCACATCCTTGTCCCTGTCCTTTGCTCCAGTCCGGGCCATATCTGACTGTTTCCAGTGTTCTCCTCTGTACACGGATGGCTGCATCAGTAACCAACAAGGTTGAAGCTGTGTGTATTGTGGAACTGTAGCTGGTAGTGGTTGCATTAGATTCATGTACATGGGTGTGTCGCATAACTGGTATCCATTTAGGAGTTGCATGTACCTGTAGGGGAATGTACGTAGTAGTGGCAGATCCAGGTGCTGATCCAGCGCTGCGTGTCCAGAGGCAGTTGGTTGTATGGGTGAATGGTTTCCACCTTCCCACAATGGTCCGTCATACAGGAACAGTGCGATCCACAGAGTATAAACCATCCATCAATCCGCAGTTGCAAATTAGGAGTCCATAAAGGTACCAAAGCCAGTAGAAAGTCCAAAAGAATGTCCAAAAGAACAGACAACATACAGAAACAAAAGAGTAGCTGCTGCTGCAATGGGCTGCCAGTAGCAGGGCGCCTTGTTATATCCTCTGACTTGCAGAGAGCAGACAGACACGTCTGCTCACTCCGAAGTCTAGAGGCAGTCTAGACTTGTGGAAGTTCTGCTGTTTTGGCATGTCAGGGACTCTTCAGATATGACATTGCGTCCGCAATCTATTCCAGCCAAAATGAACCTCCAGAATTCAGTTGGCATTCCTCCCATTCCAAGCCCTGCCGTGTGACCAAACATTAGTTTTCCACCACATATGAGGTATCAGTGTACTCAGCAGAAATTGCACAACAAATTGTAGTGTCCTCTGCTACCCTTGAGAAAATGAAAAATTTGGGCAAACCAACATTTTTGACAGAAAAATGTATTTTTTAATTTTCATCGCTCAACCTTATAAAATTCTGTAAAGCACCTGTGGGTTCAAGGTGCTCACCACTCTAGATATGTTCCTTAAGGGGTGTAGTTTTCAAAATAGGGGGGTTTCCACTGTTTAGGGACATCAAGGGCTGTGCAAATGCGAAATCGTGTCCGCTATCTATTCCAGCAAATTTTGCTCTTCAAAAGTCAAATGCTGCTCCTTCCTTTCCGAATTTTGCTGTGTGCCCAAACAGTTTTCCATTTACACATACGGTATCACCGTACACAGGAGAAATTGCACAACAAATTTTGGGGTCAATTTACTCCTGTTATCCTTGTGAAAAATAAAAAATTGGGGCAAAAGCAACATTTGAGGGAAATTTTTTTTTTGTCATTTTCACAGCTCAATATTATAAAATTCTGTGAATCACCTGTGGGTTCAAGGTGCTCATCACATCTCTAGATAAGTACTTTTTGGGGTGTAGTTTCCAAAATAGGAATCATTTGTGGGGCTTGTCCCTGTTTCGGCATATCAGTAGCTCGGCAAATGCGACATGGCGTCCGTTATCTATTCCAGCCAATTTTGTGCTCTTTCCCTTCCGAGCCCTGCCGTGCACCCAAACAGTAGTTTTCTACCACATATGGTGTATCAGCGTACTCAGGAGACGTTGCACAACAAATTGTAATGTCCATTTTCTCCTGTTATCCTTGTTGAAGTGCAATCTTAGGGGCTAAATCAACATTTTTAGTTTCAATAAGTTTTATTTGAAACATCATATGAAAACACAAAAGCAATAACCAATCTGCCATGCAAGGGAGCATATATTATTATGTTTATAATAACAAATTAGACATACAAGTAAAAGGACAAGACAGGGGTAAGGGAAGGATAGACAGCAGAAGTTCAGTCGTACAGTGCTTAATATTAACCCCTCTCTGACATTAGACGTACTATCCCGTCCATAAAACCCGTGCCATTCTGCCCATGGACGGGATAGTACGTCATAGGCGATCAGCTGCGCTCCTGAGGGGAGCACAGCTAATCGCCGCCGGGTGTCAGCTGATTATCACAGCTGACACCCGTGACTGTGTGTCAGGAGCGGTCACGGACCGCTCCCGGCACATTAACCCCTAGCACACACGCGATCAAACATGATCGCGGTGTACTGGGGGCACAGGGGAGGATCGCGCAGGGTGGGGGCTCCCTGCGCGCCCCCCTGAGACCCTCAGACCAGCGCGATGTGATCGCACTGTTCTGAGGGCTTCCTCCCTCCCAGGACCCGGATCCAAGATGGCGCCGGGGTCCTGGAGGGAGGCGGCTTCCTCAGTGCCTGCTGAGAGCAGGCACTGAGAAGCCTGCAGCTATGCCTGAGTGATCGCTGGTGTGACAGAGTGCTGTGCACACTGTCACACCAGCGATTTGATAAAATACAGTGATGTCCCACCCTGGGACAAAGTAAAAAAGTTAAAAAAATAAAAATAAACATGTTATAAAAAAAAAAATCCAAAATAAAAAAAAAAAAAATATTCCCCAATAAATTCATTTCTTCCTGTAAATAAAAAAACCAAAACAATAAAAGTACACATATTTGGTATCGCCGCGTCCGTAACGACCCCCCCTATAAAACTGTCCCACTAGTTAACCCCCTATGCAAAAATTATAGCTCTCAAAATGTGGCGATGCAAAAAACTATTTTTGCAATAAAAAGCGTCTTTTAGCGTGACAGCTGCCAATCATAAAAACCCGCTATAAATAGTAAATCAAACCCCCCTTTATCACCCCCTTAGTTAGGGAAAAATAATAAAATTAAAAAAATGTATTTATTTCCATTTTCCCGTTAGGGTTGCGGCTAAAGTTAGGGTTAGGGTTGGCGCTAAAGTTAGGATTAGGGTTAGGGTTGGGATTAGGGGTGTGTTAGGGTTAGGTTTGTGGTTAGGGTTGGGACTAGGGTTAGGGGTGTGTTGGGGTTAGGGTTGGAGTTAGAATTGGGGGGTTTCCGCTGTTTAGGCACATCAGGGGCTCTCCAAATGTGACATGGCGTCTGATCTCCATTCCAGCCAATTCTGCGTTGAAAAAGTCAAACGGTGCTCCTTCACTTCTGAGCTCTGCCATGCGTCCAAACAGTAGTTTATCCCCACATATGGGGTATCAGCGTACTCTGGACCACAAGAGTTATTGTGCAATTTGTCCTATTTCTTCTGTTACCCTTGGGAAAATAAAAAACTGGGGCGAAAATATCATTTTTGTACAAAAAAAATTATTTTTTTGTTTTTACGGCTGTACATTATAAACTTCTGTGAAGCACTTGGGGCTTCATAGCGCTCACCACACACCTAGATAAGTTCCTTGTGGGGTCTATTTTCCAAAATGGGGTCACTTGTGGGGGGTTTCCACTGTTTAGGCGCATCAGGGGCTCTCCAAATGCGACATGACGCACCCAGACCATTCCATCAAAGTCTGCAATCCAAAACGTCACTACTTCCCTTCCGAGCCCCGACGTGTGCCCATACAGTAGTTTTCGCCCACATATTGGGTATCAGTGTACTCAGGACAAATTGGACAACAACTTTTGCGTTCCAATTTCTTCTGTTACCCTTGTGAAAATAAAATATTGGGGGCGAAAAAATCATTTTTGTAAAAAAAAAAAAAAAAAAAGATTTTTTTATTTTACGGCTGTACGTTATAAACTTTAGTGAAACACCTGGGGGTTCAAAGTTCTCACCACACATCTAGATAAGTTCCTTGAGGGGTCTAGTTTCCAAAATGGTGTCATTTATGGGGGTTTCCACTGTTTAGGCAGATCAGGAGCTCTCCAAACACGACACGGCGTCCAGCCAATTCTGCGTTGAAAAAGTCAAACGGCGCTCCTTCCCTTCCAAACTCTGCCATGCACCCAAACAGTGGTTTACCCCACATATGGGGTATCAGCGCACTCAGGACAAATTGCACAATAACTTTTGGAGTCTTGTTACCCTTGGAAAAATAAAAATTGGGGTGAAAAGATCATTTTTGTGGAAAAAATATGATTTTTAAATTTTACGGCTCTACGTTATAAACTTGTGTGAAGCACTTGGGGGTTCAAATTGCTCATCAAAAATCTAGATAAGTTCCTTAGGGGGTCTAGTTTCCCAAATGGGGTAATTTGTTGGGGGTTTCCACTGTTTAGGCACATCAGGGGCTCTCCAAATGCAACATGGCATCCAAACTCAATTCCAGCCAATTTTGGTTGGAAAAAGTCAAATGGTGCTCCTTCCATTCCGAGCTCTGCCGTGCGCCCAAACAGTGGTTCCCCCCAACATATGGGGTATCAGCGTACTCAGGACAAATTGTACAACAACTTATGTGGTCCAATTTCTCCTGTTACTCTTGGGAAAATAAAAAATGAGTGACTAAAAGATAATTTTTGTGGGAAAAAAATAGGATTTTTTATTTTCATGCCGGGCATTATAAACTTGTGTGAAGCACTTGGGGGTTCAAAGTGCTCACCAAAGATCTAGATAAGTTCCTTAGGGGGTCTAGTTTCCAAAATGGGGTCACTTGTGGGGGGTTTCCACTGTTTAGGCTCATCTGGGGCACTGCAAACGGAACATGACCCCCATTAACGTCTGCATTCCAAAACGTTACTACTTCCTTTCCAAGCCCTGCCGTGCGCCCAAACAGTTTACCCCCCCACATATGGGGTATCAGCGTACTCAGGACAAATTGGACAACAACTTTTGGGGTCCAATTTCCTTGGGAAAATTCAAAAATTTGGGACTAAAAAATCATTTTTGTGGAAAATTTATTTATTTTTTTTTTCACACCCAGGCTTTATAAACTTTTGTGAAACACTTGAGGGTTCAAAGTGCTCACAACAGATCTAGATAAGTACCTTAGGGGGTCTAGTTTCCAAAATGGTGTCACTTGTGGGGGGTTTCCACTGTTTAGGCGCATCAGGGGCTCTCCAAACGCGACATGGCATCCAATCTAAATTCCAGCCAATTTTAGTTTGAAAAAGTCAAACGTCGCTCCTTCCCTTACGAGCTCTGCCGTGTGCCCAAACAGTGGTTTTCCCCCACATATGGGGTATTGGCGTACTCAGGAGAAATTGCATAACAACCTTATCTGTCCATTTTCTCCTTTTACCCTTGTGAAAATAAAAAAAAGTTTGTAAAAGATCATTTTTGTGGCTAAAAAGTAAAATATTCATTTTTTCCTTCCACGTTGCTTTAGTTACTGTGAAGCACCTGAAGGGTTAATAAACTTCTTGAATGTGGTTTTGAGTACCTTGAGGGGTGCAGTTTTTAGAATGGTGTCACTTTTGGGTATTTTCTGCCATATAGACCCCTCAAAGTGACTTCAAATGTGAGGTGGTCCCTAAAAAAAATGGCTTTGTAAATTTTGTTGTAAAAATGAGAAATCGCTGGTCAACTTTTAACCCTTATAACTTCCTAACAAAAAAAAAAATTTTGGTTCCAAAATTGTGCTGATGTAAAGTAGACATGTGGGAAATGTTATTTCTTAACTATTTTGTGTGATATATTTCTCTGTTTTAAGGGAATAAAAATTCAAAGTTTGAAAATTGCAAAATTTTAAAATTTTCGCCATACTTGCGTTTTTTCAAAAATAAACGCAAGTTATATCGAAGAAATTTTACCACTAACATGAAGTACAATATGTCACGAGAAAACAATCTCAGAATCGCGAAGATCCGTTGAAGCGTTCCAGAGTTATAACCTCATAAAGAGACAGTGGTCAGAATTGTAAAAATTGGCCCGGTCATTAACGTGCAAACCACCCTTGGGGGTGAAGGGGTTAATATGAAGAACCAATTTGAAACCTCCGTCTCAAGTAAACACCCAATGTTTGTTATGAGTTCTGGTAAGACCATTTCTATAAATCATAAACGGTTAAGGGGAAAGCCGCAAAGCCAAGTCTAGTTGTACATTTGGATGTAATTCTATCCAAGGACTCCAGACCTTGAGCAATAAGTTCCACGTATCAGATCTAGTACATTCTTTCCGCTCATATAACATGATGGTATTCATTCTTTCTATTACCAAAGATATCGACAGTGAAGGGGTTTTCCATCTTGCGGCTATATGAATCTTTGTTGCCATACACAAATAATTCACCAAACTTTCAGAGAACCTCAGCGGCGTAGTACCCAATAAAAAAGCAGAGGGCTCTACAGTCATGGCCAAAAGTTTTGAGAATGACACAAATATTAATTTTTACAAAGTCTACTGCTTCACTTTTTCTAATGGCAATTTGCATATACTCCAGAATGTTATAAAGAGTGATCAGCTTAACAGCAATTACTTGCAAAGTCAATATTTGGCTAGAAAATTAACTTTATCCCCAAAACACATTTCAACATCATTGCAGCCCTGCCTTAAAAGGACCAGCTAACCTCTTTTCAGTGATTTCTCCATTAACACAGGTGTGGGTGTTGATGAGGACATGGCTGGAGATCAGTCTGTCATGATTAAGTAAGAATGACACCACTGGACACTTTAAAAGGAGGCTGGTGCTTGGCATCATTGTTTCTCTTCTGTTAACCATGGTTATTTCTAAAGAAACATGTGCAGTCATCATTGCAATGCACAAAATGGCCTAACAGGGAAGAGTATCGCAGCTAGAAAGATTGCACCTCAGTCAACAATCTATCGCATCATCAAGAACTTCAAGGAGAGAGGTTCCATTGTTGCCAAAAAGGCTCCAGGGCGCCCAAGAAAGACCAGCAAGCACCAGGACCGTCTCTTAAAAGTGTTTCAGCTGCGGGATCGGGCTACCAGCATTGCAGAGCTTGCTCAGGAATGGCAGCAGGCAGGTTTGAGTGCATCTGCACGCACTGTGAGGCGGAGACTCTTGGAGCAAGGCCTGGTCTCAAGGAGGGCAGCAAAGAAGCCACTTCTCTCCAGAAAAACCATCATGGACAGACTGATATTCTGCAAAAGGTACAGGCAGTGGACTGCTGAGGACTGGGGTAAAGTTATTTTCTCTGATGAATCCCCTTTTCGATTGTTTGGGACATCAGGAAAACGCCTCATTCGGAGAAGACAAGTTGAGCGCTACCACCAGTCTTGTCTCATGTCAACTGTTAAGCATCCTGAAACCATTCATGTGTGGGGTTGCTTCTCAGCCAAGGGAATCGGCTCTCTCACAGTCTTGCCTAAAAACACAGCCATGAATAAAGAATGGTACCAGAATGTCCTCCAAGAGCAACTTCTCCCAACCCTCCAAGAGCAGTTTGGCAATCAACAGTGCCTTTTCCAGCATGATGGAGCACCTTGCCATAAAGCAAAGGTGATAACTAAATGGCTCAGGGAACAAAACATAGAGATTTTGGGTCCATGGCCTGGAAACTCCCCAGATCTTAATCCCATTGAGAACTTGTGGTCAATCATCAAGTGACGGGTGGACAAACAAAAACCTAAAAATTCTGACAAAATGAAAGCATTGATTGTGCAAGAATGGACTGCTATCAGTCAGGATTTGGTCCAGAAGTTGATTGAGAGCTTGCCAAGGAGAATTGCAGAGGTCCTGAAGAAGGGTCAACACTGCAAATATTGACTTGCTGCATTAACTCATTCTAACTGTCAATATAAGCTTTTGTTACTCATGTTTGCAATTATATTTCTGTCTGTGATAAAAACATCTGTCAAACACACATAAAAACCAGAGGGCAGCAGATCATGTGAAAATATAATATTTGTGTCATTCTCAAAACTTTTTGCCATGACTGTAGATCAATTTGTTCCCCGAACATTTGTTCTACCAGACATTTCACTTTCTTCCAGAGCTCCGAGACCACTGTACAAGACCACCAGATGTTTCATGTCCCCGATACCCCACATCCCCTGAAACAATTACCCGAGACACTAGGGAATATGTTATGAATTCTCTCTGGTACATCTATGTAGAACCTTCAAAGAAGTCTCTACCAATGAAGTTTGATAACTACCTTTAGATAATGTCTCACTACTACGGTACCAGCCATCAATCGACATGACGAATCCTAAATCTTCCTCCCATTGTAACTTATAATCTACCGTGTATGCTCGTGTACAAGCCGACCAGTGTATAAGCCGACCCCCCCCCCTAATTTTGCCACAAAAAACTGGGAAAACTTATTGACTCGTGTATAAGCCGGGTGTATAAACTGCCCTCCTGCTCTGTGCTGCCCCCGTCCTGCTCCTTGCTCCCCCATCCATCTCTGTGCTCCCCATTCTCCTCTGTACTCCCCCCCTCCTGCTCCGTCCTCCGCTGTGCTCCCCATTCCTTCTCCGTCCTCCTGTGTACCCCCGTCCTGCTCCGTGCTCCTCTGTGCCCTCCATCCTCTCCCCCCCGTCCTGCTCCATGCTCCTCTGTGCCCTCCATCCTCCCCCGTCCTGCTCCATGTTCATTGTCCTCCTGCATGCTTCCCCGTCCTCCGTTCTCCCCCCCGTCCTGCTCCGTGCTCATTGTCCTCCTCCAGGCTTCCCCCATCCTCCGTTCTCCCCCCCCCGTCCAGCTCCGTGCTCATTGTCCTCCTCCATGCTTCCCCCGTCCACCGTTCTCCCCCCCCCCCCGTCCTGCTCCGTGCTCCTTGTCCTCTCCTCCATGCTCCCCCCCCATCCTCCTCCATCATACTCACCCTTCCCGTGCCATCGCTGAACGTCCCTCCAATCCTGCGTTCTCCCCGACTTCCTGCAGCTCTCCAGCGCTGAGCGGTGACGTAATACCGCTCATTAAATTAAGCCATGAATATGGACGCCACGCCTATGGGAGTGGCATCGCGTCCATATTACATGACCTTAATGAGCGGGTATTACGTCACCGCTCAGTGCTGGAGAGCTGCAGGAAGCCGGGAAGAACGCAGGATTGCAGGGACGTTCAGCGATGGCACGGGGAGGAGGGGTGAGTATGATGTCCCAGCCACTGGCTCCTGCCGCGGCATCCCCTCCCCCGCTGGTTTCTGCCCTATGACTCGTGTATAAGCCGAGGGGGCATTTTCGGCACGAAAAAAGGTGCTGAAAATCTCGGCTTATACACGAGTATATACGGTAATTTTCTTTCATCGTAAGGTGGACTAATAGAGTAAATCAAAGAAATCATTCCTTTCCCCAATGGATCTTGCAAGCATTTGTTCTCAAAACCCATTATCCGGAGAGGAGTTTTTCCTGGGAAAATTTGCTTAGCAAAATGAAATACACATTATTTCTCCGGCAGGAGGTGTGAATTTTTGAATAAATTCTTGTCTGTCCCACAATACATTAAATGGAGAGCAGAGGTGCTTGAGAAAGTAGATCCCCTTGGTCAACCACCACGAAAAAAGTTGTGGTTCCAGCCCTGGTCGGAACATAGGGTTATGAAAAATATTGATCAGTGATGAAGGGTTGGATCTCATATTTAAACCTAAATTTCCTCCAGAGCATTAGTGAATGGACCGTGTAAGGGGCCATATTTATTAGATTCTGTGGCAAACGCTCTGTGGAGCCTGAAAATGAGTACGGGCTGGATAGAAAGGATTCCAGAAGAACCCATCTAGGTGTATTCCCGTGTGGACAGGTGTTGACTAATAGGGCAATCTGGGCTGATCTATAGCAAAGTGCGAAATTAGGTAAGGACAATCCTCCCAATTTCCTATGGATGAACATGGTCTTCTGCACAATTCTAGGCCTTTTCCCCAACCAAAGAAATTTAGATATCATAGAATGTAAATGGGTGAACGTTCTGGTTGGTACTATTATCGGGAAGGATCTGAAAAGATATAAGAAACGAGGAAGGGAGACCATCTTTATTGTATGTATCCTACCCAGCCAAGACAAATTCGCCGAAGACCATCTATTTAAGTCTGCTTGGAAACTCTGGATTAATGGGGCATAATTCCATTTAAATAGTGTTGTCCTGTCAGCTGTTAGATTAATACCCAAGTAGGATAAGAAACGTTCATTACATATAAATCCAAATTGAGATGTTATATTATTTTGCTCCTCTTTTGGGAAGTTGACAAATAATGCTTCGGACTTATCTACGTTTATTTTGAATCCAGAAATGTTTTCAAATTCGTGCAGAAGTAAAAATATAGATGGGGGAGCGAGGTATGAGGGCTATTTAACGTTAGAAGAAGGTTGTCTGCATATAGACTGACTTTATATTGCTCTTCCAAATCCTCAGGGCCCAGTATGTTTTGGTTTTTCCTTATAGCCTCTGCTATAGGTTCCATTGTGAGGGCAGGAGACAATGGGCAGCCTTGCCTGGTGCCTCTTTGAATGCTTATTGGGGAAGGATGCATCTCAGGGAGCTTTAAATAGGCTATAGGTTTATCATATAATAATTTGAGGCACCCGATTAATTTAGAGGAAAACCCAAACTTAGATAATACCTTAAAAAGGTATGTCCACGAGACTGTGTCAAAAGCTTTTAAGATATCGAGGGCAAGCAGCTTTCGGCAGATATTTGTTGTGTATGATATTTAACGTCCTTCTTATGTTATCCGGTGCCTGTCTCGTAGGTATAAAACCTACCTGGTCTCGATGGATGAGATGTGGAAGAAATACTATTAATCCTTTCAGTTACAATAGATGTGAAAATTTTTAAATCTATATAGTGACCGCGCTGTGCCCTGATGCTGACCTGGCTGTGACCTGCCTAGGATCGGAGCTGTGAGCTCCAATCCTAGGCATGTTGCCAGAGCAACCCGGAGAGCTCTGATTAGTGGGATCATGTTCTGATGGATCCCACCAATCACTGGTCACAGCAGCGAATTGACCGCTCTGTGACCTGTCTCACCAGGCTCTCACCTGTGTGTGACTGCTCTGCAGGTGTCCTCACACTTGCTGAGGATTCCTGCAGAGCGGTCATACTAACAGATCTCCTGTGCTGGGCCTTATAGTGCTGAAGAAGGAAGAAAGAAGAAAAGATAGAAAAAAGAAGAGACTACAACTGTAAGTGTTGATCCTTGCCCCATCTCTCTTCATCCACCCCTTCCCCCCTTTCCCTTTTTACCCCTTCCACCCCCCTTTGCGTCGCCTCCGTGTGCACATTTCGCAGCGCCGAGTGTTGATCAACGCTCGTGCTCGCTATTTTCTTTGCGCCAACTCAATGCGCACATCCCATCAGCTGCCGGACTTTGATAAGTGACACAGTTCACTTATCAGAGCTTGCGCCTGCCGTCCGTTTTCCCCTTTTTTTTCCCACCTCCCTTTGCGCCAACTCAGTGCGCACATCCAGCAGCCGCCGGACTTTGATAAGTGACACAGTTCACTTATCAGAGCTTGGGCCTGTAGTTTTCCTCTTTTTTTTTTTTTTTTTCCCACCTCACTTTCCGCCACCTTCCTCAGCTGCCGGACTTTGATAAGTGACACAGTTCACTTATCAGAGCACGTGCCTGCTGTTTTACACTTTTCTTTTCATTTTTTTTCATTTTTTTTCTCCCTATTTGCTTTTTTTCTTTTAGCTTTTTCTTTTTAGACAAGTTTGCACCAATTACTATTTCCCCCCACACACATAGTTATAAATAAAGTACACCCAAGCACCATACTAAAAAAAATGTCCCGCCCGTCACGTTCATCCCAAAAGTGCTATTCATTGGAGGAGGCATATGCTTTCCTTGCCTCCGCCACTGATAGCGAGGGAGAGGGTCCCACATTTTTATACACTTCTGATTCTTCATCCTCTTCCTCCTCCTCCTCATCTTCCTCCTCGGGTCCTGTGGAACCGCCACGCAGACGCCCCAGGACAAAAGATGAGGCATCTCCCACCATTCCAGAAGCCGAACCAGCGCACCCCACTGCAGACCCCGTATGGACCTCGCCCCCCTGAAAATTACGAGCCACTGATTCCTGATTTTGTGGCAGAATCAGGAATCAGGTTTGACACCACTGGCCTCACAGAAGTAGACTTTTTCAAAGTCTTTTTCTCTGAGGATTTTATTAACCTCATGGTGGAGCAAACTAATTTGTACGCTCGTCAATTTTTGGCGCAAAACTCCGTTTCATCATATTCTAACTGGTCTCCTGTAGACGCAGTTGAAATGATGCAGTTTTGGGGCTTGGTCCTTCATATGGGAATCCTGAAGAAGCCAGAAATTCCGCAATATTGGAGTGTTGATATTTTGTATAACACTCCAGTGTACCAAATGGTCATGGCCCGGACACGTTTTGAGGCCATCCACAAATTCCTGCATTATATCGATAATGCACAGTGTCCTGTTGTGAATGAGCAGAGGCTCCCTCTGGTGGTTACAGACAGTACTGAACCTTCCAGCGAGGAATGGCATGCTGGGATCACTGACTGGACTGATATAAGGGAGGTTGCCTCCCATGATGGTCGCTGGTGATCAATTGTTCTGGTCTCAATTGTGGTTCCTGGTTCATTTGGAAGTTTGCTGGAGTCTTGCCTGCATCTGCTGCTTTCAGATAAGATATTTTCTGCTTTTCTTTTTGTGCTTGCTATTTGCATAGTTTTCTGCACATTTGTGGAGGACAGCTGGGTCCCCTCCTGGGGCCTGTGCTCCTCACAGCTTGTCTGTAGCCACTGTTTTTTTTTCATTTGCTTTTTCAGCTGCTGCGACTTGGTTTTGTTCACACTGAGATCTGATTTAGTGGGTGGCGAGATCGTGTGATCTCAGTATTTTTTAATCAGAATTGTTGGATTTTTGTAGGGTTTTCTGGGTTGCAGAAAGTAATCTCTCCTGTCCTATCCTATTTAGTCAGCTTGTGGCCCCAGCGTTTGCTCATTCTATTTTCTGTCTGTGTCCATGCTTTCTTATTGTCTAACCGCCACTACATATTTGGGGGCTTCCTATTTTCTTTGGGGATCTGCGCCAGGGCAGATAGCTTTCATCTTTCTGCCTTTTAGGTCTAGTTATCTCTCAGGCTTTCACGAGGCGTCTAGGATCAACGTAGGAACGCTCCACGGCTACCTCTAGTTGTGTGGTTAGTTTAGGAATCTGCACCCCATTAGTTACCAACATCTCAGGTGTTCGGCTGCCCAGCTGTTGTTCCTGTCCTCAGCTACCTAACATAACGGTGTCCCCCACGAGATGACCCCAACTTTGACCATTTGTTCAAAGTTCGACCGGTCATCGAATACTTCAACAAAAAGTTTGCTGAAGTGTACGTGCCTCAAAGGGACATCTGCGTGGATGAGTCCTTAGTTCATTTTAAGGGACGGTTCGGATTCCGTCAGTACCTGCCCAGCAAGAGGGCCAGATACGGAATCAAACTCTACAAGCTGTGAGAGTACTTCAGGGTACACCCACAGCTTTAGAGTTTACGAAGGAAAGGACACCAGGATTGAACCTCCTGGATGTCCTCCTGTCCTGGGAGCGAGTGGGAAAATTGTGTGGGATTTGGTTCACCCACTGCTGGATAAAGGTTATCACCTCTACACCGATAACTTTTATACCAGCGTCCCACTCTACAAATCTCTTTGCGCGAGGTACCGCAGCCTGCGGTACTGTTCGCAAAATCAGAGAGGCCTCCCAAAGACGCTACTTGGGCAGATGCTAAGAAGGGGTGACAGCAGAACCCAATGTAGCGACCACCTGCTTGTGGTCAAGTACAAGGACAAGAGGGATGTCCTTCTCTTGACCACCATACACGGTGATGGCAGCGCCCTCAGCACTGTACGGGGTGTCTCTACACAGGTCTGCAAACCGGACTGTGTACTGGGGTACAACAAATACATGGGGGGTGTTGAGCTCTCCGATCAACTCCTCCAACCGTATAGTGCTTTGAGAAAGGCAAGGGTGTGGTACAAGAAGCTGGCCGTGCACATTGTACAAATGGCAATGCTCAACGCTTTCCTGCTGTCACAATGTGCACGCCACACTGATACGTCGTACCTTCACTTCCGGGAGGTAGTGGTTAAGGCCCTGATATTTGGCACTCCGGAAGGAGCGGGCCCCAGTACTTCCGGAACTGAAGGTGCTTGTATTATACCAGGTCAGCATTTTCCGGGGGTGGTCCCGCCAACTGGAAAAAAAGGTAAGCCGTAAAAAAGGTGCCGAGTGTGTTACAAAAGGGGAATACGCAAGGACACCACTTACCAATGTGACACCTGCCCCGAAAAACCTGGCCTGTGTATGAAGGATTGCTTCAAATTGTACCACACCTTTATGCACTACTAATTTACTTTACAGGAAACTGTAGATTAGTTCCAAAAAGGGGGCACATCTAGAGAAGTTCCTTGGGGGGTCTAGTTTCCAAAATAATGTCACTTATGGGTTTTTTTCACTGTTTAGGCACATCAGGGGCTCTGCAAATGGAACATGACGCCCGCAGACCATTCCATCAAAGTCTGCATTCTAAAACGTCACTACTTCCCTTTCGAGCCCCGACGTGTGCCCAAACAGTTTTTTCCCTCCTGTTGGGTACCAGCATACTCAGAAGAAATTGGACCCCAAAAGTTGTTGTCCAATTTGTCCTGTTATCCTTGGGAAAATTAAAAATTGGGGACTAAAAAATCACTTTTGTGGAAATAAAAATTATTTTTTTCACGCCAGGGCATTATAAACTTTAGTGAAACACTTGGGGGTTCAAAGTGCTCACCACACACCTAGATAAGTTCCTTAGGGGGTCTAGTTTAAAAAATGGGGTCACTTGTGAGGGGTTTCCACTGTTTAGGCACATCAGGGGCTCTGCTAATGGAACATGACGCCCGCAGACAATTCCATCAAAGTCTGCATTCCAAAACGTCACTACTTACCTTCCGAGCCCGGCCGTGCGCCCAAACAGTGGTTATCCCCAACATATGGGGTATCAGTGTACTCAGGACAAGTTGGACAACAACTTTTGTGTCCAATTTCTCCTCTTACCCTTGGGAAAATAAAAAATTGGGGACTAAAACATCATTGTGGAAAAAAATGATTTTTTTTCTTCACGACTCTACATTATAAACTTGCTTGAAGCACTTGGGGGTTCAAAGTGCTCACCACACATCTAGATAAGTTCCTTAGGGGGGGGTCTAGTTTCCAAAATGGGGTCACATGTGGGGGGTTTCCACTTTTTAGGCACATCAGGGGCTCTCCAAATTCTACATGGCGTCCATTTTCAATTCCAGCCAATTTTGGTTTGGAAAAGTCAAACGGCGCTCCTTCGCTTCCGAGCCCTGCCGTGCACCCAAACAGTGGTGCCCCCCACATATAGGGTATCAGCGTACTCAGGAGAAATTGTACAGCAACTTTATCTGTCCATTTTCTCCTTTTTCTCTTGTGAAAATAAAAAAAATGTTTGTAAAAGATCATTTTTGTGACTAAAAAGTTAAATGTTCATTTTTTCCTTCCATATTGCTTCAGCTCCTGTGAAGCACCTGAAGGGTTAATAAACTTCTTGAATGTGGTTTTGAGTACCTTAAGGGGTGCAGTTTTTAGAATGGTGTCACTTCTGGGTATTTTCTGCCATATAGATCCCTCAAAGTGACTTCAAATGTGAGGTGGTCCCTAGAAAAAAAAAAAATGGTTTTGTAAATTTTGTTGTAAAAATTAGATCGCTGGTCAACTTTTAACCCTTATAACTTCCTAACAAATAAAAATTTTGTTTCCAAAATTGTGCTGATTTAAAGTAGACATATGGGAAATGTTATTTATTAACTATTTTGTGTGACATATTTCTCTGTTTTAGGGGAATAAAAATTCAAAGTTTGAAAATTGCAAAATTTTCTAAATTTTCGCCATATTTCCATTTTTTTCATAAATAAACGCAAGTAATATCAAATAAATTTTACCACTATCATGAAGTACAATGTCACGAGAAAACAGTATAGCCTCATAAAGAGACAGTAGTCAGAATTGTAAAAATTGGCCCGGTCATTAACATGCAAACCACCCTTGGGGGTTAAGGGGTTAAGGAGCCAGTGATATATTTTTATGTGTTAGCCATAATTTTCCAGGGGAGGAATATCCCGTTTTCTTAATTTAAAAAAAATGTGCTAGATCCTCCTTAATTAACCCCGTCCCGACCCATGACGCCTACGTAGGCGTCATGGTATAAATCGCGTTCCTACGGGTCGGGTGACCGGGGTCACTGAAAGGTCACCCGACCCGCAGGCACAAGACGCTTTGTGCTTCACCACAGGGGGGGGTGGCTTAATCCCCACGTGGCTACGATCGCTCTGATTGGCTGGTAAAAGTGAAACAGCCAATCAGAGCAATTTGTAATATTTCACCAATGAAATTTGGTGAAATATTACAATACAGCCATGGCCGATGCTGCAATAGCATCTGCCATGGCTGGAGACCGAGATCTGACCCCCCCACACCGATTAATGGCGGTCGCCGTCATCACTATCTGCTCCACTCTGGTCCGCTCCCCCCGCCTTCCGATCCCCCCCTCACCTCTCCCGGGACCTGCGATGTCCCTGTGGCCGTCCCGGAGTCCCTCCGGGATATTTCATGGGCACCGCCATCTTGGCAAATGGCGGGCGCATGCGCAGTGCGCCGGCCGGCAGATTCCATTCCTTTATTTTGATCACTGTGATAAACTGTCACAGTGATCAAAATAAAAAAAAAAACTAAATAAACCCCCTATTTATCACCCTCATAGGTAGGGACAAGTAATAAAATAAAGAAAATATTTTTTATTTTTCCATTAGGGTTAGCTCTAGGGTTAGACTTGGAACTAGGGTTAGAGTTGGAATTAGGGTTAGGGTTGGAATTAGGGTTAGGATTAGGGTTGGAATTAGGGTTCCAGTTGGAATTAGGGTTAGGGTTGGGATTAGGGTTAGGGTTAGAATTAGGGTTACCGTTGGAATTAGGGTTATGGTTGGAATTAGGGTTACGGTTGGAATTAGGGTTAGGCTTGTGGTTAGGGTTAGAGTTGGGATTAGGGTTAGGGTGTGTTGGGGTTAGGGCTGGGGTTAGGGTTAGGTTTAGGGTTGTGATTTAGGGTTAGAGGTGTGTTGGGGTTAGGG
>JARQOD010000036.1:132500-241996 GCA_033576555.1 Oophaga sylvatica
TTGTGTGCTGAAGAAAAATACGTAAAACCTTTCGACGACCCATGCTGCTCCATCCAGAGATCTGCTAAACGATACTCTTTCATAAGACTAAGAATTATTTTCCTCTCCACCTTAGATACATCAGATCGCCTCGCAGCACTGCTATCCAAAGAGGGGTTGATAGTAAAATTGAAATCTCCACACCAAATCAGGTGATGGTATGTCAGCGTGGCAAGCCTTGACAGAATCAACTTAAAAACTGAGAATTCAGCAGAGGCAGGGAGGTAACTGTTTACAATACAAATATTTTGTCCTTGTAGTGTTCCTTGTAGGATAAGGAATCTACCTTCATTATCTGCATATAATTGGATGGGTTGCAATGGGAAACTATTCTTAACAAAAATGGCCACACCTCTCTTCTTATGTTCCCAGGTGGACAGGAAAAAACGGGAATAAGCAGAGTCAAAATGCCTCGGGTGAGAAGAATTAGAAAAATGGGTCTCCTGGAGACAAATAATGTCAGGGCTATTTTTCTAAAAAGGCCTTTTTTCGTTTTAAAGGGGAGTTAAAACCCCTTACATTATGCGACAAAATCTTACACATAGTAAATTAACTTTTTTTTTAATGCTAAATCATAACTTACCCCAAACCTTCCCACCACAAGGGTGGAATTGCAGACCGAAATCATTGTGCGTAGAAGGCCTTTACAGCAATCAAGATGAAAAGTATAGCTACTCCTGTGGGGGGACAAATGGGAAAAATAAGAGGGAGGGTAGACAAGGACAAATAACAAATAGTCCATTTAAGGTTGTTTATTATCAGTCCAGTTTGCATAGTGATTTGGAGCTCATCAATAGTTGGAGCAAACCAACAATCACTAAGGATATGCAACATGAATCATTCCTGCAGGCAATGCTCCTGCTTATATTAAATTTCCATGTCGATTTAATCTAACCCAAACAGGCTTAGCAAACTCCTAAACAGCTTGGAAGGTAAAGCTATCTGGAATGGAACAGCAGAAGCTAACGGATGTAAAAGATCAACCGGGTACAAACTCTGATCAGAAGTCTTCCTCAGACCTCCACAAATGCTGTAACCCAAGTAGTGTCCTATAAAGGACTCTCAGGCACACAAGGGAGGGGGGAAAATCAAAAATTACACTTCAATGTAAAGCCAATATCCAATGTCACAATTCAGATAACTTTTGGTTGTTGTCGGCTCGATCTTCGTACTTCTGTCCATTCTCCCGTGGGTCTCAATTTTCTTGGTGGTAATGGCTGAGGGATTTCTAGATCTGGTATGCCAGCTTGGTTTAAGGCTATCTGGCCTTCTAGAGTCTTGCACATATACAGTGGTGGCCAAAAGTATTGGCACCCCTGCAATTCTGTCAGATAATACTCAGTTTCTTCCTGAAAATGAATGCAAACACAAATTATTTGCTATTTTTTATCTTCATTTAATTAGTCTTCAATGAAAAAAACACAAAAGAGAATGAAGCAAAAATCAAATCCTTGATCATTTCACACAAAACTCCAGACAGACAAAAGTATTGGCATTTGTTGTTTGTTGAAAAAAGTAGAGCGAAAGGGAAACCCCATCTATATTTGATTTGTGTGGCTTGTAGTGCGGCAGTCGCCGGTCTCATGTTTCTCCTTCGTGTGAGGGTGGCTGGGGCTATATCTGCAAAAATATGGACTGTATATGGGAGGCTAGGCAGCGTAGACAGTCCTCTCATTGCCGAATGTATCAGGTCCCGGGTCTCCTCATGTAATAGTTTAAGAATAACGTCTCTAGGGTTCTTATCCAAGCGGGGCTTTCCCAGGGCTCTGTGTATTCTGGTAATATGAAGCAGAGCCAGGTCTGTTTGTGGGCAAAAAATGTAGCTGCCGTGACTTTAAAGGCTGGATCTCACATAGCGATACACCAGCGATCCCGACAATCCCTGATGCAGGGAGCTGGTATCCAAGGTACACAGCGGGTTTCCAAGCGCTGCGCGGTGCCTGGAGACCCGCTGTGTACCTTGGATACCAGCTCCCCTGCATCAGGGCGCTGGTATCCAAGGTACACAGCAGGTTTCTAGGCACAGCCCCGCGCCTGGAAACCCGCTGTGTACCTTGGTTACCAGCGGATCGCTGGTCTCCCGCCTGTCACACGCAGCGATGCGTGCCTGTCAGTGGGAGACCAGCGATCAAAAAAATGTCCTGACATTTCAGCGACGATCAGCGATACCCAGCAGGGGGCTGATCGTCGCTGAATGTCACACACAGCGATATCGCTGGTGAGCTCGCTGCTGCGTCACAAAACTAGTGACTCAGCAGCGATCTCGGTAGCGATATCGCTATGTGAGACGGGCCCTTTAGGCAGAGCTTGAATTAGCTATGCAGAAGGTCTCTGGACAATTACAGGACATTGCACAAAGAACATCAGCACTAGAAGAAAAAATGGATGCTTGTCAATGCTGTGGCTCATTCATTTGAAGAGGACCAGGGAAAGCTTAGGCAGCATATGGACCGTATAACTGACCTTGAATTAAAGTGTGAGGACATGGAAAACAGATCCCGCAGGGGCAATTTACATATCAGGGGATTACCTAAGGAGATTTCAGCACTTAAAGTGTCTTGCAGAGCCTTTATCAGTTCTGTTGTGTGGATCTTGGTGTCTCCCTGAGGGGAGAGAAAGTCCAGGCTATCTGTATTGTTTACTAACATGGGGGAATCAAACAGGGCAGGAGACACTACAGCAGAAGTTGCGGCCATCTTCAGTACGCTGTTTCCAGCAAAGAGGTCCGTGATTAATCCATTCACCTGCTGTGCAGGGCACCCTTCTTTGGCATCACGCTGCAGTAACCTCCGGTATGCGCCTGCTTCGCCGACCTCTCGCGCCCCGTCTCCTCCCAGGTGCTGAGAGGAGCTAAAACTAGCCAGCAGGAGAGCGGAGCTCAGAGGCATGCGTCTGTCCTCATCAAGTTCCACGCATGCGCCCCCTAAATCAACATTTTTGAGTGGAAAAGGTAAATTTTTATTTTTTCCTTCCACATTGCTTTAATTCCTGGGAAGCCCTTAAAGGGTTCATAAACTTCTTGACTATGGTTTTCAGCACTTTGAGGGGCGCAGTTTTTAAAATGTTGTCTCTTTTGGGTATTTTCTCTCATATGGACCCCTCAAAGTGACTTCAAATGTGATGTGGGCTTCACAAAAATTGTTTTTGTAAATTTTGTAAATTGAGAAATTGCTGGTCAAATTTTAAACTCTTCTAATTTCCTAACATAAAAAAATATGTTTAAAACATTGTGCTGATGTAAAGTAGACATGTGGTAAATGTTGTCTATTAACTATTCTGTGTGATATAACTATCTGGTTTAAGGACATACAAATTAAAAGTTTCAAAATTGCTAAAATTTCTTAATTTTTTTTGCCAAAATTCAGATATTTTCCCAAATAAACGCAAAAAAATCTCAGCCTATATTTACAACTAACATGAAGAACTATGTGTTGGAAAAAACAGGCTCAGACGATATCTATAAGGTTCTATTGGATTGTGATCTGGATATGCTTCCCCCTTTTTGTAAGGCGTGGGAAAGGGAGCTCCATCAAACCTTTACAAGAGAACAATGGTATAAATGTTTCCATCTCTGTCATGAATCTAATATAGCCACTAAAGCTCATGAAAATAATTATAAAATAGTATCAAGACGGTATCATGTTCCTTCTGTCTTGCATAAATGGTTCCCTGGAGTATCCAACTTGTGCTGGTGACGTGGGGCCCATGTGGGTTTGATGTCTGTGATGAGTGCTGTGCTGGAATTGCTGTCCTCATCTCTCTTTTTTTTTTTGTACTGCTGAAAGCCCTCCTTCTCTCTGCAGCTTTCATACTTCTCCCTTCCCCCCCTGTCAGCCTGCACTCAGGCAGTGTAATGTGAGCTGCCAGTGCTGGAAGTTTTCCCGCTTCACCGCAGGGGTCCTGCATTGTCCGAACACGTGCTTTCTTCCTATAGCAGCCATGTTGGAGTATTCATTCTTTTTTGGTTAATAACACGGTGGGAGCATTCGCTAGAAACACGAACGTCACTGTGTTGAACCATGCGCCGACGGGCATCGTTCCCGTGGTACCGGTGAACCCGTAACTCCAACAGAGCCCGAGAAATGGAATTCTCGGGTGCCCCATGAGCTATGTCACCCAAGTTTGGGTTCATTTGAACCATTATTTCAAAGCAAGACCATTGATAGGTCTGCCGTTATTCTGCTAGGTTCACAGAACGAGTTATGAACCTTATGATATTGCAGAGCTCAGACCATAGCTTGCAGCCAGGGGAGGTGGCCAGAGGACCAGCCCTTTTTGTGAGGTCAGAAGCTGACATGCATAAGTCTTACAGTGAAGTTCCTTAGTAGTAGTCTTTCTGCTGGGATGTGCTGAGTAAGAGATCTCCCAATGAACTATGACGTGTGGCCCCTTCCCCCAGCCTGGCTTGCCTGTATATGATCTAACAACCATGTGAGTGATTTTCATTCTTAATCCTATTTTATTTTATAACTGCATCTGTACATAACGATATTGTCTCAGTTTGTTACATCTTTTTATATTATATAAGCATTGCCTGTTTTTAAGGAATAAACCTATAAATTTATTAGTTTGTTTCTCCTGCTCTATAAACGAATTTGCACGTGCCTGAAGCACTACGCTACTGTTTTGGGGTTGCTACGGACCCTCTTGATAAATTGTTCATCAAAAGCCGTAGCTGGTGGCAGCTAAAAGAAAGGGGTGTAAAGTGTTAATCTATTGGGTGACGCTGGCAGTGACGCAGCGGGGTTTATAAGGGTACTGCCTGGCGGCAGCCAGGAGTAATTATAATTCCCTCACTGCAGCGTGCCCAATAGCCAGCACACATCCAAGTGACCCGTCTGGCGACTAATTATCCTAGGTGCAGTTCCCTGACTGACCTGAGGGTAAGGGGGGGGCGCCAGAGAGCTGCAAGTTCCTAAGTGGAAGTGGGATAGTTATAAATCCCTGCAGTTTACTGGGTCGGATGGCAGCAGCTGTCGTGTGTGTGCACGTTCCATCACATGTGGTGGCAGCGGTGGGATCACGAGCCGTGACCCCCGGGCTACCGTGTGGCGGACTGTGTGCCCGTTCATCACATATTGGTGGCAGCGGTGGGATTATAGAGCATTAGTGATCTGGTTTGAGCAATCATTCCATTCACTAAAAAACTTGCACGGTTCTTCAGCGACCCTGCAGCTAAAGTTTTGGAGAACAGACTCAGTGTTTATTAGTCCTGAGACAATTGTGTGTACTTGCGGTTACCCCTCCCTTCTCTTTGTTTTTCTATCCTATCTTTTATTTGGCAACCATGGCTACCATAGGAGCAAGTTGGTTCGACAAGCAGAGAAAGGACACCCTTGTGGGAATCTGCAAGTACCACGGTCTTGTCCACACGAACCGAACCAAAGGCCAACTGGTCCAGGCCCTGAAGGAGCTGGGCGAGCATCGGAGCGTGGCGGGCGCAGGAGCAGAGGCCCAACCCCTGACTGCTTACACCCAGAGAGAGGTGGACCCTTACCTGCGGGCGGCCCTGGAGGGACTCACCGCTGACAACCGGGAAGAACGCCTGAGGCTGATCCAGCAAGCTCAAGAGAGAGCCGACCAGCGAGAGGCCAAACAGCGAGAGGCTGAGAGAGCCGAGCGCCAAGCCCAGCGGGAGGCCGAGCGGGAGGCTGAGAGAGCCGAGCGGGAAGCTCAGAGAGCCCATGAACTGGAGCTGCTCAGACAAGGGGCAATGCCCTCCACAGCCCAGAGCGGTACACCCAGCAGCTCTCAGAGTCCCAAGCCCCGGCCGGAGCACTTTCCCGTGCTGGAAAAGGAAGGAGACTTGGACACTTTTCTGCGGGCCTTTGAGAAAGTCTGCAGACAGTACCGGCTGCCTTCCGACCAATGGGCCAGGTACTTGACCCCGGGCTAAAGGGCAAAGCTTTGGAGGCGTTCGCTTCCCTCGCGCCAGATCAAGACAGTGACTATGAGGCCATCAAGCAGGCCCTGATTGCCAAGTACCAGCTAACCCCTGAGGTATACCGAAAGAAGTTCCGGAACCTCCAACGTGGCCCACACGACAGTTATAGCGATGTGGTGCAAGGACTCCGGAACCACTTTGACCAGTGGATCCATGGACTGTCAGTTGACACCTATGAGGAGCTGAAAGACCTGATGATCAAAGACCAGTTCCTGCATCTGTGCCCAGCTGAGGTCCGACAGTTCATCCTGGACCGAGAACCAGAGGACGCGGTCACAACAGCCCGGATCGCCGACAGCTATGAGGCCAACCGGAAACCCGAGGTGCGGAAGGCCGTCACCACCCGTTGGGGAGGGGGTAAGCCTGCAACCAACCCCAGTGCCCCTGCCAGTCGTCCCTCTGGAGGCACTATCCCCTTTGCCAGCGCCAGGCCTACATCAGACCCCCGCCAGTGTTTCTCCTGTAAAAGGACTGGTCACATCAGCGCCACCTGTCCGGAGAGGCAGAAGAACCCCCCAGCCAAGGCCTCCGGGCCCAACGCCTCTGTTCTTTTGGTGGGTGGTGTGGTGGGGAGGGTTGATGACAACGTGCAGCCCGTCCGCGTGGGGGCCCGTCTTGCTACAGGCCTCAAGGACACCGGGGCTGAGCGAACCCTCATCCGACCCGAACTGGCGGCCCCTGAAGAGTTGATTCCGGGGAAAACCCTAACTGTCACGGGATTGGGGGTGTCCACTACCCCTTGCCGATAGCCCGAGTTTTCATTGACTGGGGTGCCGGGAGCGGGGTGAAGGAAGTGGGGGTGTCCGAAAACCTGCCCACTGATGTTTTATTGGGGACTGATCTGGGGAGGATGGTGGCGTACTATGTCCCTGACACCCCTTCCCAATCTGATGATAAGGTTAACGTTAACCATGATGTTGATGTTGATGATGATGGGAAACTGATTGTGTTACCTGCTAATGCTTTGCGAAGTGATGATGCAACTGATAACCTTTCTTTCCCTAGGACTGATGTTGATAGTGATGTATCTGTGCCATCTGAATCTGTTAACCCTTTCTCTGAAGTGGTAGATGTGTCCACAGGTACAGGAGCGTTCAGTCCCGTCGCTCTGCGGAGTGAGACGGCTGAGGAACCCCTAGCAGGAGCAAGCGACAGTGCTCAAGGAAATGGGGAGGTGCATGGGAACCGGGAGGAAGGTGACGCCATGACACTGACCAGTGCCACCGAGGAAGGTAACTGGCCCATAAGTAGCACTGCTCCTGAAGTGTTGGGGGTGGATGGGGAGGTAGAGCCCATAGCAGCGCAGGCTGATGGGTCTATAGAAATCCCCGGGGAGACTGCATATGTAGCTGCTGTCACCCGCAGTCAGAGTGCCCGGATCGCAGGTAGCGCCCTGCCATCTGGACCCTCCTCCGCTACCGGAGAGACTGAACCAGAGGTGGACCCAGAGCCGGTCCCAGAGGGTCCCAGTGAGGGAGGAACCCTGACGTCACTTCTGGCTGCCTCCAGCCAGGAGTTCCAGGCCGCTCTGCACTCAATGCGAGCCTGGAGAACTTGAGGCACCTCGCCGAGACCCCACCTCCGTGACTGATAAGGAGAGGGTGTTCTGGGAACGAGGAAGGTTGTACCGGGAGACAGTACCCGGAGATTCCCAAAAGAGTGGTTGAGGGGGAAACACTGGTCGTCCCGCACCAGTTCCGAGGTGAGTTGTTGAGGATTGCCCATGAGATTCCACTCGCTGGACACTTGGGGATCAGCAAAACTAAGGCACGGCTGTCTCAACACTTCTATTGGCCCAAGATGGGGACAGATGTGACTAACTACTGCCGCTCCTGTATCACCTGTCAAAGAGTGGGGAAGGCGGGGCCTGCTCTTAAGGCTCCCCTGATCCCGTTGCCAGTGATAGAGGAGCCTTTCCAGAGGATCGCGGTGGACATTGTGGGCCCGCTGGCCGTCCCCAGCAGCTCTGGAAAGCAATACATCCTTACTGTGGTAGACTACGCTACCCGGTACCCGGAGGCAGTAGCTCTGTCCTCAACTAGGGCAGATAAGGTGGCGGATGCACTGGTGACCATCTTTTCACGGGTAGGATTTCCCAGGGAGATGCTTACCGATCAAGGGACTCAATTTATGTCTCGCCTAATGAAGGCTCTCTGCAGCAAAATGCAGGTGACGCGTATGGTATCGAGTGCGTATCACCCACAGACCAATGGTTTGTGTGAGCGCTTTAACGGTACCCTCAAACAGATGCTCCGCATGCTGGTTGAGACCCAGGGACGCGATTGGGAGCGGTACCTCCCACACCTGCTATTTGCCTACAGAGAAGTCCCGCAGGCCTCGACGGGGTTCTCCCCCTTCGAGCTCCTGTATGGTAGGCGAGTCCGGGGACCCCTTGGGTTGATAAGAGAATCCTGGGAAGATGAGCCAAACCCCACGGAAGTGTCCATCGTGGATTATGTCATGCGCTTCCGCGACAAGATGCAGACCTTGACGCAGTTGGTGCATGACAACATGACGCAGGCTCAGGCTGACCAGAAGCACTGGTACGACCAGAACGCCCGGGAGCGGACCTACCAGGTGGGTCAAAAGGTGTGGGTGCTGGTCCCCGTACCAAAGGATAAGCTTCAGGCAGCCTGGGAAGGCCCGTACGTCGTGCACCAACAGCTCAACCCAGCCACCTACGTGGTCACGCTTAACCACACTCGGGGTAGGCGCAAGGCCTTTCACGTCAACATGATGAAGGCCCATCACGAACGTGAAGCCTGCGTCCTACCGGTCTGCAATCTGCCCGATGACGGGGAAGAGGATCCCCTCCTAGACATGCTGGCCCAAGCTAATGCCAATGGGTCCATTGAGGACATGGAGGTAAATGCCTCGCTAACCGTCTCCCAGCGGTTGCAGTTGCTGACCACTCTGGAACCCTTCCGGGCCGAGTTCACGAACCGACCCGGAAGGACCGAGTTGGCAGTCCACGAGGTGGACACCGGGAATCACGCCCCGTTACGGCGGACACCTTATCGGATCTCTGAGGAAGTGCAGCAGATTATGCGCCAGGAAATCCATGAGATGTTGCAGCTGGGGGTGATCCGGCCGTCCAAAAGCGCGTGGGCCTCACCTGTAGTTCTCGTGCCAAAAAAGGATCGGACCACCCGGTTCTGCGTGGACTACAGGGGGCTCAACGCCATCACTACCTCTGATGCGCACCCAATGCCACGCATCGAGGATCTGCTGGAGCGGTTGGCGAATGCCAAGTACATATCCATCATGGATTTGAGCCGGGGATACTGGCAGATTCCCCTGAGCCCTGCGGCGCAGGAGAAATCTGCCTTTATCACCCCTTTTGGACTGTACGAGTCCACGGTCATGCCTTTCGGCATGAAGAATGCCCCTGCCACTTTTCAGCGGATGGTCAACCACCTGCTTCAGGGACTGGAGGAGTACGCTGTGGCGTACCTGGACGACATTGCCGTCTTCAGTTCCACCTGGGAGGAACACCTTCAGCATCTCCAGGAGGTGCTCAAGCGTATTCACCAGGCAGGTCTGACCATCAAGCCGGGAAAATGCCAGATGGGCATGAGGGAGGTCCACTACCTGGGGCACCGGGTAGGTGGGGGTTCCATGAGTCCAGAGCCCGAGAAAGTGGATGCGATCGTGTCCTGGCCCACCCCCAGGACCAAAAAGCAGGTGAAGTCCTTCCTGGGCACTGCAGGGTACTATAGGCGTTTCGTACCGAACTATAGCGCCACTGCAAAACCCTTGACGGACCTCACCAAGGGCGGTCTACCCCAAACAGTCAACTGGACAGATGGCTGTGAGGCGGCATTCCGATTTTTGAAAACAGCCCTGTGCAGCTCTCCAGTGTTGAAAGCCGTCGACAGCAGTCGGCCATTCCTGGTACAGACTGACGCCAGCGAATTTGGCCTCGGTGCTGTACTCAGCCAGGTTGATTCGGGGAACCAGGAGCACCCCGTGTTGTACCTGAGCCGGAAACTTCTGCCAAGGGAAGTGGCATACTCCACCATCGAGAAGGAGTGCCTGGCCATGGTCTGGGCACTGCAACGTTTGCAGCCCTACCTGTATGGGCGCACCTTCAAGGTGGTCACCGACCACAACCCTCTGAGCTGGCTGCACACAGTGTCCGGAACCAATGGTAGGTTGCTACGCTGGAGCCTTGCCCTGCAGCAGTATGATTTTGCCGTACAACACAAGAAAGGCAGTGATCATGGGAATGCTGATGGGTTATCACGACGTGGCGAACCCGCTGAGGTGCGCATGTCGGATTACCGACAGGTCATGCCTCCGTAGCGCCCTCAAAGGGGGGAGGTGTGATGAGTGCTGTGCTGGAATTGCTGTCCTCATCTCTTTTTTTTTTTGTACTGCTGAAAGCCCTCCTTCTCTCTGCAGCTCTCATACTTCTCCCTTCCCCCCCTTGTCAGCCTGCACTCAGGCAGTGTAATGTGAGCTGCCAGTGCTGGAAGTTTTCCCGCTTCACCGCAGGGGTCCTGCATTGTCCGAACACGTGCTTTCTTCCTATAGCAGCCATGTTGGAGTATTCATTCTTTTTTGGTTAATAACACGGTGGGAGCATTCGCTAGAAACACGAACGTCACTGTGTTGAACCATGCGCCGACGGGCATCGTTCCCGTGGTACCGGTGAACCCGTAACTCCAACAGAGCCCGAGAAATGGAATTCTCGGGTGCCCCATGAGCTATGTCACCCAAGTTTGGGTTCATTTGAACCATTATTTCAAAGCAAGACCATTGATAGGTCTGCCGTTATTCTGCTAGGTTCACAGAACGAGTTATGAACCTTATGATATTGCAGAGCTCAGACCATAGCTTGCAGCCAGGGGAGGTGGCCAGAGGACCAGCCCTTTTTGTGAGGTCAGAAGCTGACATGCATAAGTCTTACAGTGAAGTTCCTTAGTAGTAGTCTTTCTGCTGGGATGTGCTGAGTAAGAGATCTCCCAATGAACTATGACGTGTGGCCCCTTCCCCAGCCTGGCTTGCCTGTATATGATCTAACAACCATGTGAGTGATTTTCATTCTTAATCCTATTTTATTTTATAACTGCATCTGTACATAACGATATTGTCTCAGTTTGTTACATCTTTTTATATTATATAAGCATTGCCTGTTTTTAAGGAATAAACCTATAAATTTATTAGTTTGTTTCTCCTGCTCTATAAACGAATTTGCACGTGCCTGAAGCACTACGCTACTGTTTTGGGGTTGCTACGGACCCTCTTGATAAATTGTTCATCAAAAGCCGTAGCTGGTGGCAGCTAAAAGAAAGGGGTGTAAAGTGTTAATCTATTGGGTGACGCTGGCAGTGACGCAGCGGGGTTTATAAGGGTACTGCCTGGCGGCAGCCAGGAGTAATTATAATTCCCTCACTGCAGCGTGCCCAATAGCCAGCACACATCCAAGTGACCCGTCTGGCGACTAGTTATCCTAGGTGCAGTTCCCTGACTGACCTGAGGGTAAGGGGGGGCGCCAGAGAGCTGCAAGTTCCTAAGTGGAAGTGGGATAGTTATAAATCCCTGCAGTTTACTGGGTCGGACGGCAGCAGCCGTCGTGTGTGTGCACGTTCCATCACATGTGGTGGCAGCGGTGGGATCACGAGCCGTGACCCCCGGGCTACCGTGTGGCGGACTGTGTGCCCGTTCATCACAATGTCGCATGTATGGTGGGTGTGCCCGGCCTTGGCGGGATTCTGGTAAGGTGTTCTTAAAGCAATTAAAGAAATGACGGGGGTATCAATCCCTAAAAGCCCGGAAGCAATTCTACTATTTATGTTTCCTATTGCTAAAAATGCTTTCAAGAAATCACCTTCTTCTGCTAAGGTGGTAATCACACGACAATGGAAGTCCTTAGACCCGCTTTCGCTAGAGGAATGGTTTGGGGAGGTTGCTAGAGTTCACTGGATGGAATCCCTGATAGCCCATACACAAGAGGCAGCTAACAAAGTGGCTGCAAAATGGTTTAATTGGGAGTCCTTCTTATCCTCGTCAATGTACCAAAACATGCTAAGATACTTGCTACCTTATCCTTTTACGATATTTGATATGCCGGTATCATAGTTCATTTTCCGTCAGCCTTAGTGATTTGTCCTCATGGTCCCTATAAACATTTCTTCTCTTTTCTCTTCTTATTTAGTTTAACAGGTTGTCAGTGTCTTTTGCAAACCACTGTTGATACCGTATGGAGTTGTTTGTTTTGATGTAACTAAACAATTCCCTATTTTAGTAGCTAATATGCCATATGGTGTGTTCATGTGAACCTGTTGATATGATTGCTTTTAGTTGTGTATTATAAAAATATAAAATTTTGAATAAGAATAAAAAAAAAAAACGTCTGAGTCCCTGGGAACCGTTGTCAGGAAGGTTAAAACAGTGTGAGGGGTGTAGGGGCTAATATGATATTTTTGTATAAGTTTCAGTGCTTTGAACAAAAAAACAGAACTCATCTTGATGCAGAAATGACCAAATTTTTCTGTAAGGAGTATACAATACATTTTATGTAGCTGAAGCTGTGTAATAACCCAAGGACCAGAGACTGGCAACCATGACAGGATAACAACTCTGCTTCAAATTAATTTTCAGGTGTCCCAGTGCTCCTCTATACGTCTTAAAAGCCAATTATTCACTTGTCCTCCTTTTATTTCTCTTTGCTCCTTAATTTTGTAATGAAAATACATACAAAAATACATATACTACACCAACCTTACACCTGCTCTAAAGTCATGGCTTCTGTGTACACGACCATCCTGCTCCTCCACTTTGCCTTGTTCTGTGCTATAATTCATGTAGCTGTCAGGGATTGTATGAGACAAGACACCACCTAATAGTACTGACTTACACGCCTCTTTATGATTCTCCACTGAACATTTCTTTGCAAAAATTTATTGATGAGCACATTGAAGCATAAAGCTATAAAAAAGGTATCATTAGAAGAGGAACTAAAAATTGTGCAACCTCTTGGCTTAATATCATAAACTACTAGTCCTCACATTGAAGAATTCAGTTTGTACCCGTCTTCGTCCCTTAGTAATTGAATTTTAATACAATTTGTTGCTAAAGGTAGAATTTCTGAAAAATTGTTTTTTTTTTCTTGACAGATGACTGTGCGTCAGAGGGACATCTCACAGTTACTGATTTTGAAGCAGCTGATTATGGTGCCATACCGTATATAAATGAAGAGCATGACATTGTTGCAGATAAACCTCCAGCCGGTCACAGCAAAAATCTGTCATCTATTCCTTATCAACAGGTCCTATCTTCTGATTTATTACAGATTGATAAGCAAAATAAAAACAAGAAAAGGGATGCTGAACATCAAAAAGCTCATAGAGGGAAGAAGCCACTTTCATGTTCAGAATGTGGGAAATGTTTCACCAAGAAAACAAATCTTACTGCACATCAGAGAATTCACACAGGGGAGAAGCCATTTTCATGTGCAGAATGTGGGAAATGTTTTACCAAGAAATCATATCTTACTGTACATCAGAGAATTCACACAGGGGAGAAGCCATTTTCATGTGCAGAATGTGGGAAATGTTTTATTTGCAAAGGGGATCTCATTAGACATAAAAGCTCTCACACAGAGGAGAAGCCATTTTCATGTTCAGAATGTGTAAAACGTTTTACCAAGAAAGCAAGTCTTACTATACATCAGAGAATTCACACAGGGGAGAAGCCATTTTCATGTGCAGAATGTGGGAAATGTTTTACTTGTAAAGGGGATCTTAGTAAGCATAAAAGCATTCACACAGGGGAGAAGCCATTTTCATGTTCAGAATGTGGAAAATGTTTTACCTCCAAAACAAATCTTGTTGTACATAAGATAATTCACACTGGGGAGAAGCCATTTTCATGTCCAGAATGTGGGAAAGGTTTTACTCAGAAAACAAGTCTTACTGTACATCAGAGAAGTCACACAGGGGAGAAGCCATTTTCATGTACAGAATGTGGAAAATGTTTTACTAGCATAGGGGGTCTCATAAAACATAAAAGCACTCACACAGGGGAGAAGCCATTTTCATGTTCGGAATGTGGAAAATGTTTTACCAAGAAATCAAGTCTTACTGTACATCAGAGAAGTCACACAGGGGAGAAGCCATTTTCATGTGCAGAATGTGGAAAATGTTTTCCTTGCAAAGGGGATCTCATTAAACATAAAAGCACTCACATGGGGGAGAAGCCATTTTCATGTTCAGAATGTGGAAAATATTTTACCTACAAAACAAATCTTGTTGCACATAAGAAAATTCACACAGGAGAGAAGCCATTTTCTTGTTCGGAATGTGGGAAATGTTTTTACAAGAAAGTAAGTCTTACTGTACATCTGAGAAGTCACACAGGGGAGAAGCCATTTTCATGTCCAGAATGTGGGAAATGTTTTACCACCAAAACAAATCTTGTTGCACATGAGAAAACTCACACAGGGGAGAAGCCTTTTTCTTGTTCGGAATGTGGGAAATGTTTTATCAAGAAAGCAAAATTATGTGCACATCAGAGACGTCACACAGGGGAGAAACCATTTTTATGTCAAGAATGTGGAAAGTGTTTTGCAAACAAAACAAATCTTGTTAGACATGACAAGACTCACAAAGTTGAGAAGCCATTTTCATGTTCATAATGGGGGAAATGTTTTACCAACCAATTAAATCTTGCTGCACATCTGAGAACTCGCACAGGAGAGAAGCCATTTTCATGTCCTGAATGTGGGAATTGTTCTTCTACAGTCATGGCCAAAAGTTTTGAGAATGACACAAATATTATGTTTTCACAGGATCTGCTGCCCTCTGGTTTTTATGTGTGTTTGACAGATGTTTTTATCACAGACAGAAATATAATTGCAAACATATGAGTAACAAAAGCTTATATTGACAGTTAGAATGAGTTAATGTAGCAAGTCAATATTTGCAGTGTTGACCCTTCTTCTTCAGGACCTCTGCAATTCTCCCTGGCATGCTCTCAATCAACTTCTGGACCAAATCCTGACTGATAGCAGTCCATTCTTGCACAATCAATGCTTTCATTTTGTCAGAATTTTTAGGTTTTTTTTTGTCCACCCGTCTCTTGATGATAGACCACAAGTTCTCAATGGGATTAAGATCTGGGGAGTTTCCAGGCCATGGACCCAAAATCTCTGTTTTGTTCCCTGAGCCATTTAGTTATCACCTTTGCTTTATGGCAAGGTGCTCCATCATACTGGAAAAGGCATTATTGATCGCCAAACTGCTCTTGGAGGGTTGGGAGAAGTTGCTCTTGGAAGACATTCTGGTACCATTCTTTATTCATGGCTGTGTTTTTAGGCAAGACTGTGAGAGAGCCGATTCCCTTGGCTGAGAAGCAACCCCACACATGAATGGTTTCAGGATGCTTAACAGTTGGCATGAGACAAGACTGGTGGTAGTGTTCACCTTGTGTTCTCCGAATGAGGCGTTTTCCTGATGTCCCAAACAATCGAAAAGGGGATTCATCAGAGAAAATAACTTTACCCCAGTCCTCAGCAGTCCACTGCCTGTACCTTTTGCAGAATATCAGTCTGTCCATGATGTTTTTTTCTGGAGAGAAGTGGCTTCTTTGCTGCCCTCCTTGAGACCAGGACTTGCTCCAAGAGTCTCTGCCTCACAGTGCGTGCAGATGCAGTCACACCTGCCTGCTGCCATTCCTGAGCAAGCTCTGCACTGCTGGTAGCCCGATCCCGCAGCTGAAACACTTTTAAGAGACGGTCCTGGCGCTTGCTGGTCTTTCTTGGGCTCCCTGGAGCCTTTTTGGCAACAATGGAACCTCTCTCCTTGAAGTTCTTGATGATGCGATAGATTGTTGACTGAGGTCCAATCTTTCTAGCTGCGATACTCTTCCCTGTTAGGCCAATTTTTGTGCATTGCAATGATGACTGCACATGTTTGTTTAGAGATAACCATGGTTAACAGAAGAGAAACAATGATGCCAAGCACCAGCCTCCTTTTAAAGCATCCTGTGGTGTCATTCTTACTTAATCATGACAGATTGATCTCCAGCCATGTCCTCATCAACACCCACACCTGTGTTAATGGAGCAATCACTGAAAAGAGGTTAGCTGGTCCTTTTTAAGACAGGGTTGCAAAGATGTTGAAATGTGTTTTGGGGGATAAATTTAATTTTCTAGCCAAATATTAACTTTGCAAGTAATTGCTGTTAAGCTGATCACTCTTTATAACATTCTGGAGTATATGCAAATTGCCATTAGAAAAAGTGAAGCAGTAGACTTTGTAAAAATTAATATTTGTGTCATTCTCAAAACTTTTGGCCATGACTGTACACACAGAGGAGAAGCCATTTTCATATCGGGAATTGGAAAATATTTAACAAAGAAAGTTATATTTTCTTACACATCAGAGAAATTACACAGGGAAATAGGAGCTTCATAATTTATACATTTATTTTATAGACGAAGAGTACCATAAAATTTACAATAAAGGTTAAGTCACAAGCCTAAAGGGAAGCAATTTAGATCACTAAATGATAATGATTAGGACATGTGCTGTATGCAATGAGCAATAACAGGTAGAATGGATATAACAATCCGAAATATTTCATCTTGTATGTAGAATACTTTATTTTTTTGTAAACAATATAACTGCATCTTAAAGAGGTTGACAAGCACTTCTCTTGTATACATTATCGTGACATTTGCAGAGGCAAAAATCAGACAAGTACCTAATAATTATGGTGTCTTATTAATCAGATGAGACGAAATGTCCTAATCAAGTTCAACAGCATCTATCCGCACCTGATACCAGACTACATAGAAGAGAGCGGTATCTGACCGCCCCTTTAAAACTTGTAACCAAGGATTAATAAACTGCTTTTAATACTAATATCCATCTCTTTGTATCTATTGTTTGTGTTGTCTATGAGTTAAGATATTGCCGTAGGACCTGTGTAGTGGAGGGACAGCTGGTATGGTTTGTATGGAAGTATTGAAGGCATTATTACATTAGGGATCTCAGGTTTAAGACACTTTTCAATTTTTTAAATTATCCTTTTATAGGAAACAAGTATAATTACCCAGATTTGCATTGTTCTATTAGGCTAGTTTTACATTTGCGTCGTTGTGCACAATTAAAAACGCATACAAGCTCTTGCAAGCACATGGTTTTTTAACGCATCAATGTACGCATAACGACAAAAAAATGCAGCGTTTGCATGCGTTTTCAAGCGTTTTTGCATGCGTTTGCATTTTTTTAGGGGCATGCTTTCTCAAAGTGTCATATTTCCCTTTAGGAAAATCCTTGTAACAGACTCCACCAATGGGACACCAGTGGGCAAGTGTCATGGGACTTCTTTTTATAGACCCTGTTACAGCTGAATTCTTCAGATTTTGCTGCTGTTTCCTGTGTCACCATGGATCTGCGTTGGGAGAGTTTTCGCTTCAACTTGGATCTGGACATCGCGCTGTTTCTGGCTTTTGCATTTGCTTGCCAGCAACAAAGGGAGAGAGAGACAGCAAAGACGGCAGCGGCGGCTGTTTTGGAGACATCCGATTACTGAAGTCCGGGAGAGCCGTGGAGCTTACCACACCCTCTTCAGCGATCTCCAGGCAAACCCGGCGAAATTTAATGACTCTACCCGCATGTACCAAGAAAGCTTCATGTATTTGCTTGGTCGTGCTGAAGGAGCCATCCGGAGACAGGACACACAGCTCCATTGTGCCATTCCTCCTGAGGAATGGCTTCTGGTCACATTATGGTATGTAATATTTAAAAACCAATGCATGTATAAGTGTTTTTGTTCTGCCATTTACTAAAAGCCTGCAGAATTATAGTCCTGCCATGTACAGAAATTTTTTTCATGTCAGTGTTTTGCCCAAGCCTGGACAATCAGTTTTTCTTCCTCTGTTTAGCAGATTCCTGGCTTCTGGCGAGACCCTATCTTCACTCCACTTCCAGTACCGGCTTGGAATCTCCACCTTGTCGGGAATAGTTACGGACACCGGCCGGGCTTTGTGGGACTTTCTCTGTCCTAAATTTATGCCCCTGCCCACCGTGGAAAAGTGGATTGAAATATCTGATCAATTTTTGACAGTCTGCAATTTCCCCAACTGTTTGGGAGCGGTGGATGGGAAACACATCAGGATAACAAACCCCAAAAAAGTGGATTGGAGTACAATAATTATAAAAAGTACTTTTCTACAGTACTCATGGCCATTGCGGATGCAGACTGTCGGTTTATTGCGGTGGACATTGGGGCATTTGGCCGGGTGTTGTGAATAAGCCGAGGCTCCCTCTGGTGGTTACAGACAGTACTGAACCTTCCAGCGAGGAATGGCAATCTGGGATCACTGACTGGACTGATATAAGGGATGTTCCCTCCCATGATGGTCGCCGGTGATCAATTGTTCTGGTCTCAATTGTGGTTCCTGGTTCATTTGGAAGTTTGCTGGTGTCTTGCTTGCGTTTGCTGCTTTCAGATAAGATATTTTCTGCTTTTCTTTTTGTGCTTGCTATTTGCATAGTTTTCTGCACACTTGTGGAGGACAGCCGGGTCCCCTCCTGGGGCCTGTGCTCCTCACAGTTTGTCTGTAGCCATTGTTGTTTTTTCATTTGCTTTTGCTTTTTCAGCGGCTGCGGCTTGGTTTTGTTCACACTGAGATCTGATTTAGTGGGTGGCGAGATCGTGTGATCTCAGAATTTTTGTAATCAGAATTGTTGGATTTTTGTAGGGTTTTCTGGGTTGCAGAAAGTAATCTCTCCTGTCCTATCCTATTTAGTCAGCTTGTGGCCCCAGCGTTTGCTCATTCTATTTTCTGTCTGTGTCCAAGCTTTCTTCTTGTCTAACGCCATTACATGTTTGGGGGCTTCCTATTTTCTTTGGGAATCTGCTCCGGGGCAGATAGCTTTCATCTTTCTGCCTTTAGGTGTAGTTATCTCTCAGGCTGTGACGAGGCGTCTAGGATCAACGTAGGAACGCTCCACGGCTACCTCTAGTTGTGTGGTTAGTTTAGGAATCTGCACCCCATTAGTTACCAACATTTGGCTGCCCAAATAAAAGCATCCTGACTTCAGAATTTAATTACACCTGTGCAGGTGAATGCACATGAGTTAACCACCAGCATCTCTCCAGTCTGTGTGCAATGCAGACTGAAGTGACGCTGCGATGACAACTCATAGGTATAGTCACCTGGCCAGGTGTGATAAATAAATGATACCAGGCAAGGGGATTGTAGATATGGCGTGTATTTTATCCATCATCTCTTCAGTTTATTCACCACATACTGAATAGAGGATGTGGTTAATTTACAAGGTATATCTACAATCCCCTGGCCTTGTGTCACAAAGATTGAAATGTTGATGGGCAAAACACACCATCCTCAATTCACTCTTTATGATACATGGCAAGGTGAGACTAGAGATGCTTGCACTCACCACCATCCTATTCAGTCTACCAATATTTGTATATACAAGTCATATATTCGTGTTTTTGACAACACATAGCTCCAGGACTGACACAAGAAGCATGGGACTGGAGACTGAAGCTATGTGGTGGCAAAATCACAAAGTGTACGGCACAGTGTGTAGGTGGCGAAAGACACAATTAACCCCTTCACCCCCAAGGGTGGTTTGCACGTTAATGACCGAGTCAATTTTTACAATTCTGACCACTGTCTCTTTATGAGGTTATAACTCTGGAACGCTTCAACGGATATTCGCGATTCTGAGATTGTTTTCTCGTGACATATTGTACTTCACGTTAGTGGTAAAATTTCTTCAATGTAACTTGCGTTTATTTTTTAAAAAAACGCAAATATGGCGAAAATTTTGAAAATTTTGCAATTTTCAAACTTTGAATTTTTATTCCCTTAAAACTGAGAAATATGTCACACAAAAATAGTTAAGAAATAACATTTCTCACATGTCTACTTTACATCAGCACAATTTTGGAAACAAAATTTTTATTTGTTAGTAAGTTATAAGGGTTAAAAGTTGACGAGCGATTTCTCATTTTTACAACAAAATTTACAAAGCCTTTTTTTTAGGGACCACCTCACATTTGAAGTCACTTTGAGGGATCTATATGGTAGAAAATGCCCAAAAGTGACACTATTTTAAAAACTGCACCCCTCAAGGTACTCAAAACCACAATCAAGAAGATTATTAACCCTTCAGGTGCTTCACAGGAGCTGAAGCAATGTGGAAGGAAAAAATGAACATTTTACTTTTTAGTCACAAAAATGATCTATTACAAACATTTTTTTTATTTTCACAAGGGAAAAAGGAGAAAATGGACTGATAAAGTTGTTGTGCCATTTCTCCTGAGTACGCCGATACCCATATGTGAGGGAAAACCACTGTTTGGGTGCACGGCAGGGCTTGGAATGGAAGGAGCGCCGTTTGACTTTTCCAAACTAAAATTGGTGGGAATTGAGATTGGACGCCATGTCGCGTTTGGAGATTCCCTGATGTGCCTAAACAGTGGAAACCCCCCACATGTGACCCCATTTTGGAAACTAGACCCCTAAGAAACTTATCTAGATGTGTGGTGAGCACTTTGAACCCCCAAGTGCTTCACACAAGTTTATAATGTAGAGCCATGAAGAAAAAAAATCATATTTTTTCCACAAGCATGATGTTTTAGTCCCCAATTTGTTATTTTCCCAAGGGTAAGAGGAGAAATTGGACGACAAAAGTTGTTGTCCAACTTGTCCTGAGTAAGCTGATACCCCATATGTGGGGGGGAACCACTGTTTGGGCGCACGGCAGGGCTCGAAATGGAAGGAGCGCCATTTCACTTTTCCAAACCAAAATTGGCTGGAATTGAGAAAGGACGCCATGTTGCATTTGGAGAGCCACTGAGGTGCCTAAACAGTGGAAACCCCCCATATGTGACCCCATTTTGGAAACTAGACCCCCTAAGGAACTTATCTAGATGTGTGGTGAGCACTTTGAACCCCCAAGTGTTTAACTAAAGTTTATAATGCCCTGGTTTGAAAAAAATATATATTTTTTTTTTTCCACAAAAATGATGTTTTAGTCCCCAATTTTTTATTTTCCCAAGGGTAAGAGGAGAAATTGGACACCAAAAGTTGTTGTCCAATTTGTCCTGAGTACGCTGATACCCCATATGTTGTGGGGAACCACTGTTTGGGCGCATGGCAGGGCGCAGAAGGGAAGCAGTGACGTTTTGCAATGCAGACTTTGATGGAATGGTCTGCGGGCGTCATGTTCCGTTAGCAGAGCCCCTCATGTGCCTAAACAGTGGAAACCCCCACAAGTGACCCCATTTTGGAAACTAGACCCCCTAAGGAACTTATCTAGGTGTGTGGTGAGCATTTTGAACCCCCAAGTGTTTCACTAAAGTTTATAATGCCCTGGCGTGAAAAAAAATATATATTTTTTTTTTTTCCACAAAAATGATGTTTTAGTCCCCAATTTGTTATTTTCCCAAGGGTAAGAGGAGAAACTGGACACCAAAAGTTGTTGTCCAATTTGTCCTGAGTACACTGGTGCCCCATATGTGGGAAAAAACTGTTTGGGCACAAGTCGGGGCTCAGAAGGGAAGTCGTGACGTTTTGGAATGCAGACTGATGGAGTGGTCTGCGGGCGTCATGTTCCGTTTGCAGAGCCCCTGATGTGCCTAAACAGTAAAAAAAAAAACACAAGTGACATAATTTTGGAAAGTAGACTCCCAAGGAACTTTTCTAAATGTGCCCCCCTTCTGGAACTAATCTTTCCTGTAAAGTAAATTAGTAGTGCATTGAGGTGTGGTACAATTTGAAACAATCCTTCATACACAGGCCAGGTTTTTCGGGGCAGGTGTCGCATTGGTAAGTGGTGTCCTTGCGTATTCCCCTTTTGTAACACACTCGGCACCTTTTTTGCGGCTTACCTTTTTTTCCAGTTGGCGGGACCACCCCCGGGAAGTGCTGACCTGGTATGATACGAGCACCTTCAGTTCCGGAAGTACTGGGGCCCGCTCTTTCCTGATCGCCAAACATCAGGGCCTTAACCACTACCTCCTGAAACTGAAGGTACGTCGTATCGCTGTTGCGTGCACATCGTGACAGCAGGAAAGCGTTGAGCATTGCCATTTGGACGATGTGCACGGACAGCTTTTTTTACCACACCTTGGCCTTTCTCAAAGCACTGTACGGTTGGAGGAGTTGATCAGAGAGATCAACACCCCCCCATGTATTTATTGTACCCCAGTATACAGTCCGGTTTGCGGACCTGTGTAGAGGTACCCCGTACAGTGCTGAGGGCGCTGCCATCACCATGTATGGTGGTCAAGAGAAGGACATCCCTCTTGTCCTTGTACTTGACCACCAACAGGTGGTCGCTACATTGGGCTCTGCTCTCACCCTTTCTGAGCATCTGCCCAAGTAGCGTCTTCGGGAGGCCTCTCTGATTTTTGCGGACGGTACCGCAGGCTGCGGTACCTCGCGCAGAGAGGGATTTGTAGAGTGGGACGCTGGAATAAAAGTTATCGGTGTAAAGGTGATAACCTTTATCCAGGAGTGGGTGCACCAAATCCCACACAATTTTCCCACTCACTCCCAGGACGGGGGGACACTCAGGGGGTTCAATCCTGGTGTCCTTTCCTTCGTAAACTCTAAAGCTGTGGGTGTACCCTGAGGTACTCTCACACAGCTTGTAGAGTTTGATTCCGTACCTTGCCCTCTTGCTGGGCAGGTACTGGCGGAATCGGAGCCGTCCCTTAAAATGAACCAAGGACTCATCCACGCAGATGTACCTTTGGGGCACGTACACTTCAGCAAACTTTTTGCTGAAGTGTTCGATGACCGGCCGAACTTTGAACAGACGGTCAAAGTTGGGGTCATTTTGTGGGGGACACTGTGCATTATCATTATAATGCAGGAATTTGTGGATGGCCTCAAAACGCGTCTGGGCCATGACCATTCGGAACAGTGGAGTGTTGTATAAAATATCAACACTCCAATATTGCCGAAGTTCTGGCTTCTTCAGGATCCCTATATGGAGGACCAGGCCCCAAAACTGCATCATTTCACCTGCGTCTACAGGAGACCAGTTGGAAAATGATGACACGGGGTTTTGCGCCAAAAATTGCCGAGCGTACAAATTAGTTTGCTCCACGACGAGGATAATAAAATCCTCAGAGAAAAAGACTTTGAAAAAGTCTATTTCTGTGAAGCCGGTAGAGTCAAACCTGATTCCTGATTCTGCCACAAAATCAGGAATCAGTGGCTTGTAATTTTCGGGGGGCGGGGTCCATACGGGGTCCGAAGAGGGGTGCGCTGGTTCATTTTCAGGGGTGGGCGCTGCCTCATCTTCTGTCCTGTGGCGGTTCCGCAGGACCCGAGGAGGAAGATGAGGAGGAGGAGGAAGAAGAAGAAGAGGATGAAGAATCTGAAAAGTAAAGAAATGTGGGATCCTCTCCCTCGCTATCAGTGTCGGAGGCAAGTAAAGCGTATGCCTCCTCCACTGAATAGCGCTTTTGGGAAGAACGTGACGAGCGGGACTTTTTTTTGTGAATGTGGTGCTTTGTGTGAACTTTATTTATAACTGTGTGTGTGTGGGGGGGGGGTAGTGGTTGGTGCAAACTATGCTGAAAGGAAAAAGCTAAAAGAAAAGAAAGCGAATAGGGAAAAAAATCCCTGTGAAAAAGTGTCTAAACCAGCAGGCACGAGCTCTGATAAGTGACCGGTGTCACTTATCAAAGTTCCGCGACTGCTGGAAGTGTGCACGGAGGGGGTGCAAAAGAAAAATGAGCACGAGTGTTGATCGGTGAACTGCGTCACCAATCAACGCTCGGCGGCTGCTAAATGTGCGCAAAGAGGGGGAGGGGGATTGGGTTGAAGCGGGCAGGGATCGGGGCTCAAAAACTCACGTTTGTAGTCTCTCTTCTTTCTTCTCTCTTCTTTCTTCTCTCTTCTTTCTTCTCTCTTCTTTCTTCAGCAGGAGTTGTGGTGTCACAGGCTACTGTGGCACCACAAGGCCCAGCACAGGAGCAGATCTGGCGTGTGACCGCACTGCAGGAATCCTCAGCAAGTGTGAGGACCCCTGCAGTGCGGTCACACAGATCACAGACAGTTTGCAGACCGGTCACAGAGCGGTCACATCGCTGCTGTGACCTGTCATTGGTGGGATCGATGATCACATCGATCCCACCAATCAGAGGAGACCCTTGTTTTGCCTGTTGCTAGGCACCGGCCTAGTAATCGGAGCTCACTGCTCCGATTCCTAGGCAGGTCACCGGCAGGTCAACAAGCAGGGCACAGAGCGGTCACACCGCTGCTGTGCCCTGTGATTGGCGCGATCGACGATGACATCGATCGTGCCAATCAGCAGCTGCAGGCCCTACTGTGCCTGTCCTAGGCTCCGGCCTAGGATCGGTGCTATTACTGCACTGATCCAGGCAGGTACAGGCAGGGCACAGCGCGGATACACCGCGGCTGTGCCCTGCGATTGGCGTGATCAATGTGATCGGCGATCGCGCCAATCCAGGGGGGTCTGGTCGTTTCTAGACCCAGGCCTAGGATCGAGTACATCGGTACTCGATTCTAGCCTGGGATCTCACTGTTTCAGCCCATCTGATTGGCTGAAACAGTGAGAAAGGCTGCGATTGGCTGTTCAGAATCGAACAGCCAATCACAGCGATCGGGAGTGAGGGTGGGCGGTGACAGACCCCGGGATGCTGGCGCCATCTATCCTGAGGTAAGATGGCGTTGGAATTTTAATGCGATCACCGCGACTTAAGTCGCAATGTCGCATTAAAGGGCTGGACGTACTATCCCGTCCCAGGTCATACGGGCCCAGGTACCATGGACGGGATAGTACGTCCGATGGCAGTAAGGGGTTAAACCAAACATTTCGGGAAAAAAAACATTTATTTTTAGACAAACAACTGGCTGAACACGGACTGGCTGCTCCCGCTTTTCCTCCGGTGCCGTGGATGATGAGGTCTGAAAAAGAAAAAAAATAATTTGCCACATGTGTACATGCAACAGCAAATACTTACCAATCAATATGGAAGGAAGGTTCACTCTGAGCTTGGGGCAGTTCACCAGGGGCCGGAACATATTCATCTCCGGAAGACATACTGCAATAAAAAAAGAGACATTAGTACATAATAAATTGAGAAAAAAGGAGAGAAAGACATTAGGTTTTTATACTCACATTATCCCAGTTCTTCTCGCTCTTTTTGTATAGCTGGCTCTGTCTGTAACTGGCTGTAGAGTAGTGGACTGAAGTGCCAACACTTTCTTTTATATACACTACCCCCAAACAATGTTTCTTTGTTTAGGGGTTGGTTTAAACCAGTGTCAAGACATGTGTAATCTTTGACAATGCATGCGTACTAAAAAGATGTGCGCATGTGCAAGCGCACGCCAGCGATCCCATAGATTGTAATGTGTTGTTTTGGCGCATTCCATGCGCAAGGCGAACGCATGCATCTTTTTAAAGACTTTGAGAGGACCAAAAAATGCAACATGTTGCGTCGTGTGCGCCAAGGCACTCACCTCGAAATAACGCATGAGCACGAAAACACTGATGATCGCATGCAAATGCTGAACCATGCGCCCGCCATGTTAAACATAGGGGCGCATGCGATAGGATGAGCACGATGCGCTGCACAAAAAAACGCTAATGTGAAACCAGCCTTAGATTTTCAGAGGACATTTCACCAGTTTAGGCATTTTAACTGGCCACATCATGGAATGTTGACTGCAGAGCTGAGTAAAACTTTGCTTTTATTTAATTTTTCCTCTCCGTTGCAGAGCTATTAGCTTGTAAAGTTTAGGCCAATATTTATGTTATAGTTCAACTGGGTCCTGCGAGAGATTTATCTCTGGGGACTTGTACTTCTCCTTAATGGGGTTAACAATCTTAAGTAGGCATCATGCAGGAGAAAAAAAGAATACACTGTCCTTTCCTCACTGATGTCTACAGCTACTATTTAGAGATACTGCAGAGGTATGTATCATTATAAACTCTTCTAGATCTTATTGAACATCAGTCAGTGTGGGGGGAGGATTAGAACTGAGAGCATTGTGAGATAAGATCTGGAAGTGTTTGATACTGTTTTGTCTCGCGTTGTGAGGTGGATCCTCCAAGCCCTAGGACCGGGAGAGCACGGGCATGTGGGAAATGGGTACTGGAAACACTGGCGACTTTTGGCAGACAGTGCATCAAGAGGCAGATAACGGATGCACTGGAAGCCGAAGGACACATATGACGAAGGTGCGGGAGTGCCTGATAACACATACCATTCAAGAAAAAAAGGTAGCACACTGTAGCGCTATAGCTTGCAGACACAAAATATGAAAGATGAATTGCATCACTGCCTTAGAAATATGAAAAATTGAGAAGTCTTAGCGCATAAAATGGCCAATTTATGTGTACCTGGAAGCCACGTTAAGGCTCTTCTTGTATTCCAGGTAACACATAGCAGACAAGGCACCATTTACCCTCAGACACGCTGTCTATTTTCAACAATTGAACTTGTCAGCCATTTTTATCCAGCAACACTATGAATAAGACTCTGGCAGGGTCAAAACGTTAAAAGTTTTTTAATCGATTAATTTCCTGCACCTTCTTCCATATCAGTGCTTTTGTCTTATTTGCTATATGTGAAATAAACTTTCTGCAAATATTCATCAAGAGTGTGCAGTGATTCATTACTACTCCATGACAGGTGTGTAACTGTACCCCTCTCCCCCTCTTGTGGCTCCTTCCAAATGAGTCCATAGCAGCCAAAAGAGGATGAAATCAAATTGTGAGAAAAAGCGACCACCGAGCTTGTCTGGGATTAAGCCTACAAGCAGACTGAAGATACTCTAGGTTTTTGTGGTACAGATAGTCTCTGGGAAATTAGCTCTTTCAAGAAGATGTCGCCAGTCCTTAGTGCCCAATTTTATGACTAAGAGTTCATGTCACCAATGGAATAATTCTATTCTGGAGAAAATTTTGTGGAGAATAATCCACAGGTATGATTTCTTGCTCTAGAGATATTTTTGGAGAAGTGCTTTTACTCCAATAGCGGAGATATCCACTTCAAGGAAGAAAGGTCTGTCCACATCAGGATGGGTCAGGACAGGAGCAGTGTAGAAACCAGTCTTGAGTTCTAGAAAGGTTTGAACAGATTTGATCAGTTCTGGAAATTAATGCCCTTCCGAGTTAGGATCCTCAGCAGAGCAACCACTTGAGAGTAGTTTTTATTAAACTGATGGTAATAATTAGCAAAGTCAAGGAATCTTTGAGAAGCCTTGAGACCGACTTGCTGTGACAATCCAGCATGACGGAAACTTTCTCTGCGCCTATATAAAGACCACCAGAACAAATGATGGAGCCAAGGAATGGCAATTCTTGTTGCTGAAACAGACATTTCTTCTACTTGGCATAGAGGAGGTTTTGTCGTAATGAAATGAAAAGGACATGAAGGCAATTAGAATCCAAGTCTCTGGTGAAGATTAGGATGTTGTACAGATAGACTAAAGCCCCCGTCACACACAGCGATCTCGCTAGCGAGATCGCTGCTGAGTCGCTAGTTTTGTGACGCAACAGCGATCTCCCCAGCGATATCGCTGTGTGTGACATTCAGCGACGATCAGCCCCCCTGCCGGGTATCGCTGATCGTCACTGAATGTCCTGGACATTTTTTTGATCGTTGGTCTCCTGCTGGCCAGCACGCATCGCTGCATGTGGCAGGCAGGAGACCAGCGATCAGCAGGTAACCAAGGTACACATCGGGTTTCCAGGCGCCGGGAGGTGCCTAGAAACCCGATGTGTACGTTAGATACCAGCGTGCTACTGCAGGGGACCTGGTAACCAAGGTACACATCGGGTTTCCAGACATCGCGCAGCGCCTGGAAACACGTTGTGTACCTTGGTTACCAGCTCCCTGCACCAGCGGGCTGGTATCCAACTTACACTGCGGGTAACTAAGCGACGTTACCCACAGTGTCGCTGTCCTGATCGCTGCCTGAGCTGCCTGTTTGGCAGCTCACCAGCAATCATGTAGCGACACACCAGCGATCCTGACAAGTCCATATCGTTGTCAGGATCGCTGGTGTGTCGCTATGTGTGACGGGGCCCTAAGATATATTGATGAATAATAGTAAATGTCCACAATCCACACTAATTGATTCTGATGAGTAGCACTTCTATATTGCCTTAGATTCACATACAAAAATATTTGCCATAAAGTCCACGAATGGGTACCTACGAGCAAAAAATTTGAAGTGGCAAGAAAAATTAACAATATATTTTATTTACACTGCTCAAAAAAATAAAGGGAACACTTAAACAACAGAATATAACTCCAAGTAAATCAAACGTCTGTGAAATCAAACTGTCCACTTAGGAAACAACACTGATTGACAATCAATTTCACATGCTGTTGTGCAAATGGAATAGACAACAGATGGAAATTATTGGCAATTATCAAGACACACTCAATAAAGGAGTGGTTCTGCAGGTGGGGACCACAGACCACATCTTAGTACCAATGCTTTCTGGCTGATGTTTTGGTCACTTTTGAAAGTTGGTTGTGCTTTCACGCTCGTGGTAGCATGAGACGGACTCTACAACCCTCACAAGTGGCTCAGGTAGTACAGCTCATCCAGGATGAGGTTTTCTGTGTCTGTCAGCGTAGTGTCCAGAGGCTGGAGGCGCTACCAGGAGACAGGCCAGTACACAAGGAGACGTGGAGGGGGCCATAGGAGGGCAACAACCCAGCAGCAGGACCACACTGCCAGAGCCCTGCAAAATGACCTCCAGCAGGCCACAAATGTGCATGTGTCTGCACAAACAGACCATCCTCATGGAGTCGGTTTCTAACTAAGTGCCCGACGTCCACAGATGGGGGTTGTACTCACAGCCCAACACCGTGCAGGACTCTTGGCATTTGTCACAGAACACCAGGATTGACAAATTTGCCACTGGCGCCTTGTGCTCTTCACAGATGAAAGCAGGCTCACACTGAGCACATGTGACAGAGACTGGAGACGCTGTGGAGAGTGATCTGCTGCCTGCAACATCCTTCAGCATGACTGGTTTGGCAGTGGGTCAGTGGGGTGGCATATCTTTGGAGGGCCGCACAGCTCTCAATGTGCTCGCCAGAGGTAGCCTGACTACCATTAGGTACCGACATGAGATCCTCAGACCCCTTGTGAGACCATATGCTGGTGTGGTTGGCCCTGGGTTCCTCCTAATGCAGGACAATGCCAGACCTCATGTGGCTGGAGTGTGTCAGCAGTTCCTGCAAGATGAAGGCATTGAAGCTATGGACTGGCCCATCCGTTCCCCAGACCTGAATACGAATGAGCAGATCTGGGACATCATGTCTCGCTCCATCCACTGTCATGTTGCACCACAGACTGTTCAGGAGTTGGCAGATGCTTTAGTCCAGGTCTGGAAGGAGATCTCTCAGGAGACCATCCACCACCTCATCAGGAGCATGCCTGTTACACTCGGTCCCCGTGCTGGCTCTGCACTCCCTCCTGGTCTCTTACCTTCTGCTTCTCTAGCTGTCCCTCTGCAGCAGTCTGTGCGCAGAAGTCATCTACCAGGCGGATGATCTCTTGTGTTTTTTTTTCCAAGGTTTTTTTCTCCTGCAGAAAGGAACTACTCTGTCGGTGATCGTGAACTGTTGGCTATCAAATTGGCTCTGCAAGAATGGAGACATCTTCTTGAGGGAGCTCATAAACAGGTAGTCATATTCACCGATCATAAAAACCTTGCCTATCTCCAATCTGCTCTTAGGCTGAATCCCCGTCAGGCCTACTGGGCATTGTTTTTTGCCCGTTTCAATTTTGTACTTCATTTCCGCCCAGCTGACCAGAACATCAAGGCAGACGCACTTTCCAGAGTCTTTTTGCCTCCTGAACTGGAGGGAGAACCTCAGCACATTATTGAACCTTCTAGGTTAGTCTCTGTTGCCTCCACTGATCTTGCCCGGCTTCCTCCAGGGAAGACTCACGTGTCCGCTTCTGATCGTAATCTTGTTCTGCGGTGGGGTCATTCTTCTAAGTTGGCTGGCCATGCTGGTCAGAAAAAGACTCAGCAACTCATCTCCCGTTACTACTGGTGGCCTACCATGGGCAAGGATATCCAGGAGTTCGTCGCAGCCTGTCCTTCATGTGCCCGTAACAAGACTGATAAACATCTACCAGCCGGCAGGCTTCTGCCTCTTCCGATCCCGTCCGCTCCCTGGCAGCACATCGCGATGGATTTCAACACGGATCTTCCCATTTATTCTGGCTGCTCAGTGGTATGGGTTGTGGTGGACCGCTTCTCTAAAATGGCCCACTTCGTTCCGCTATCTGGTCTCCCGTCTGCTCCAGAACTGGCCGCTCACTTCATTCAGCACATCTTCCGTCTACATGGATTTCCTCTCCACATCGTGTCCGACAGGGTGTCCAGTTCACTTCTAAGTTCTGGAGAGCACTCTGTAAAATGGTAAAAATTGAACTAGATTTTTCTTCTGCATACCATCCCCAGTCCAATGAGCAGGTGGAGAGGATCAATCAAATCCTGGCTGGATACCTGCGTCACTTCGTCAACGCTCATCATAACGACTGGGTAGAACTACTGCCCTGGGCGGAATTCTCCTACAACAACCAAGTACGTGAATCTTCTGGAAAATCTCCCTTTCAGATTGTGTTTGGACTCCAACCCGGAATTCCTCTTCCTATCTCTGGATCATCTGATGTTCCGGCAGCCGATACCTTGTCTAAAGATTTCTCGAACATTTGGAGAGATACCAGGTCTGCTTTGGAGAAAGCCTCTCAATGTATGAAAAGGCATGCGGACAAAAGACGTTTGGAGACTCCCATCTTTCGTCCCGGAGACAAGGTATGGCTCTCCTCCAAGTACATCCGTTTGGGTCCCTGTTTCATTGGTCCCTTTGAAGTCTTGAGACAAATCAACCCGGTCTCTTACAAACTGAAATTGCCTAATTCTCTACGTGTGACTAACTCCTCTCATGTTTCCCTCCTCAAACCAGTAGTGTTGAGCTCCTTCTTTAAGGACCCGGGTACCACTCCAGATCCGGTTTCTGAGGATGATGTTTTTGAGGTAAAACTTATCTTGGCCTCTAAGAAAGTAAGAGGTAGGATCTATTACCTGGTGGACTGGAAAGGTTTTGGTCCTGAGGAGAGGTCTTGGAGCCTAAAGAGAACATCCAGGCTCATCTTAAAAGATTTCACGCAGGCTTGAAAAAGAGGGGGGTAAAGAGGGGGATACTGTTACACTCGGTCTCCGTGCTGGCTCTGCACTCCCTCCTGGTCTCTTCTGCTTCTCTAGCTGTCCCTCTGCAGCAGTCTGTGTGCAGGCTGAAGTCTCCTCCATCTGCTCCTCAGCGTCCTGCGTCCTCCCCCAGTTCCTGGCACGCTGCCAGCAGGCCTCCAGGAGGATTGCTTAGGACGCGAGGCCGTGCCCACCGTCTCTCTTAAAGGGGCAGCGTGCATTTTTTGAAAAAGTCAATTAACCAATGGCAGCGCACTCATTACTATATCTGGTCACTCCACCATAAGGGGAGTGCCGGAGCAACGTGTTCTATCATTGCTACATCCGGTTTTGTCCCTGATCTGTCTGCGCTGCGTCTGCAGTCTCTGTGCTTCGCTCATTCTGTTTGTCTCCACAGATCATTGGTAACCCGTACCCGGCTAACTTGGTCAATCTCGGTTATTACTGGTGCAAGTGTCATCCCGTTCCGCCATCAGCCATCCATATCCGTGGACTGTGACAAGGTCACTGGAGCCAGCCTGCTACCATCCACTCTGGACCAGGACCTTCCTCATCTCCGTCAAACCCTCCACGGTTTCTGTTATATACCCGTCACCCTTTTGGTCCCTCTGGGACAGCTGCCACGTGTCCGGGGTCTAACTGGAGGTAGCACCTGTGTCCTCCGGGTATTCCATTCTGGTCCTGTTCGAGGGGCCTTACTACGGGTACCCGGGGCTCACTAGTCACTCCCCTTTCAGAGCCCCCCGGACCGCGGTCTCGAGGTTCCACATTAAAAAATAAAGACGAATGTGAACTTCACCATCTCTGCCTCCGCTTCCATTCGTTACAATGCCCAGGCATTGTAGGGAGGTCATACAGGCACGTGGAGGCCACACACACTACTGAGCATCATTTTGACTTTTAAGGACATTACATTCCACTTTAATTTTGTGGGTGACTCCAAATCCAGGCCTCCATTGGATAATAAATTTGATATGCTCTACCCCAAGAAATTAGGACTATCCACAATTTGCATGGTTTCAGGCGCTCCCTCAAAACACATCTGTTCAGAGCGGCCTATCACATTCACTAATCAAAGTCATTCTCTGTGTAAGTGTGTGTGTCTGTAGCCCATTCACTATCTCCATCCATCCCTCACTCCCTCAAGATGGCTGGACCATCATTGTAAATGCACCATTGTATATACACACCTGTACTTTGTATCTCCCCCACCTCATTGTAGATTGTAAGCTCTCACGAGCAGGGCCGTCTTATTTTGCTTTAATTACTGTATTGTTAACGTTGTTACTTATGACTTGTGTTCTGAAACTGTTAAACTGTAAAGCGCTGCGGAATATGATGGCGCTATATAAATAAAGATTATTATTATTATTATTTCCATTCATGATTTTTGTGTGATTTTGTTGTCAGCACATTCAGCTTTGTACAGAACAAAGTATTCAATGAGAATATTTCATTCATTCAGATGTAGGATGTGTTATTTGCATGTTCCCTTTATTGTTTTGAGCAGTGTATTTTATTTGTCATCTTTTTCACATCACATCTTATAGTGCATTACCGCACATCCGAACACCCCCTCATCCCAGCCTGCGGCCTGCAGAAACGCTCCACTCTTGCCTCCTCCAGCAGTGACCCTGGAACCCTGCTCCACTGCGGCCGGTAAGGTATATCCGCATTACAAGACGCACCCCCATTTGCCCCCAAGTTTTGGGGCAAAAAAGTGCATCTTATAATCTGAAAAATACGGTACTTTATTAGAATAGAATTAAACACATGATACAAAAAACTACAAGACCTCTAGTGTGAGGGATAGGAAGGATTAAGACCTCATTTACATTAATAAATTATAGACTTGTAAGATTACATATGTAGATAGAAGGCAGGATTATACATAGCTCAAAAGAAGGCACCAATGCAATACTGCGCTGTATATTAAAATTAATAATGTATATATAAAATATATCCAATACTCTTTTAAAGTGCAAGTGCTTATCCCTCTAATAACTAATTTATAGCACTGATAAAGATTCGTTATTGCACAAAAATCTTTATTGTAGCCATACGATATTGCACATGGATCCTAAATCAATGTTTGTGCAATGTAATGGATAATCTTGATTTACGGCATCTAAAAGTACATATGTGTAGAGTAATGCCTTCAGGGTTTTTTGATTATTACAAGTTCATAAAAATAATATAATGCCCTGTTGGGTGTACTTACAAGTAATGTATGGTAAAGTGGTCTCTCCTCTGTCCCTCTGCCCCGACGTGCATTTCATCCCACACTTCCTCAGGGGGCGTGTCGGGGATGAGGGACGCAGGACCTTTAAATGATGACGTGCCAATGGGAGCCTGTATGTCACGATCACGTGGGTCCAGTAAATTGCAAGGAGCATAACGCGTTTTCATTGGCTGTAAGACATAATCAATAACAGAAATAAACACTTGAAATAGATCACTTTGTAATGACTATATAATATGAGTTTCACTTTTTATATTGAAGAACTGAAATAAATTAACTTTTTGATGATATTCTAATTTTATGAGAAGCACCAGAATGTGTGTATGTATATTGTGATCCAGCGGTGTCCACGCTGTACAGGAATGAGGCAGTGACCCAAGCAAGTTCAAAAACAAAACATGTTTAACGTCCAAACCTCACAGTGCACAGTACGCTGTATCCTCACCCCAAAACCCCATACTGCAGGATTTAAACATGAATCTGTGGCCATGGCCACTTGTAAGACCCGGCCCTGGAGTGGAGCGACCTGCCCCACTACCATCCTGTAGATCGCTCCAAAAATAAAATCCCATTCCGGGTTTTTACTGAATAATGCCTTGGCCAAATAACCTGACCAAGTCCATGCTCACTTTTATCTCTGCCTTGTCACTCACAAGCGTCCTGCTGTGAACACAAGGCACTCCAGCAGGTCTAATAGGACTCCGTCCTCATCCTGGGGATACATAGCGACCATCGCATATGACACTGGTCACTGCCTCACATACCCCCACCTCTATTCAAACTTGTGGGGTTGAACATTCGTCACCATACAGGGGGCCCGTGACAGGGCATCGGCATTTCCCTGTGATTTCCCTGCCCGATGTTCCACTAAGAAGCAGAAGTTTTTTAGGGACAGGAACTATCTGGTGAATCGGGCATTCCTCTCTTTTGCTTTTCTCATCCAGACGAGTGGTGAATGGTCTGTTACCAAACTAAACTGACGCCCGAGCTTAGGGACTCCAAGGCCCATTTAATCTCTAAACACTCCATCTCCACTACGCTATAATTTTTCTCTACTCAGTTTCCTGCTCAAGTAGGTGACGGGATGCTCATCCCCGTTCTCCTTTTGAGACAGCACCGCTCCTAGGCCTACCTCTGAGGCATCTGTTTGCACAAAAAAGGTTTTCTTTAAGTCAGGGCTGATGAGGACCGTCTGTCCACACAACGCCGACTTCAGGGACTGGAATTCTTCCTCCGCTTAAGGATTCCACCGGACCATCACGGACTTCTTACCTTTTAACAGGTCCATTAGGGGTGCTGATTTCCCAGCAAAATTGGATATAAAGCGGATACCCAGTGATACCAAGGAACGCCCTTACCTATTTAGTAGTTAAGGGCTTGGGCCAGTTTTTGAATGGCCTCAACATTGTTTGCCTGGGCTTGATAACCCCACGGCCGATCACGTAACCTAAATACCTGGTCTCCGTGAGACCTATCGCACATTTCTTTAGTTTTGCTGCTAACCCTACGGCTCTAAGAGACTCCAGCACTGCTTGTACCTGGGACAGATGGGTATCCCAGTCGGTACTAAAGATGACTATGTCATCCAAATAGGCCAACACGTATTCCAGATAAGGCGCTAACACAATGTCCATCAGCCTCTGGAACGTGGCCGAAGCCCCGTGTAACCCAAAGGCAAGACCACATATTTGTAGAGACCCTCTGGTGTTATAAAAGCGATCTTTTCTTTCGCTGACTGTGTTAAGGGGACCTGCCAGTAACCTTTGGTGAGATACAGCGTGGTGAAGTACTGGGCTTCCCCCCGTCTCTCAATCAGCTAGTCCACCCGTGGCATGGCATAGAGGTCAAATTTTGACACTTCATTTAACCTCCTGAAGTCATTACAGAAGCATAATGACCCATCTAATTTGGGGATTAGGACAATGGGGCTGGCCCACTCACTTCGGGACTCCTCAATGATTCCCAACTGGAGCATTTGCTTCACCTCGGCCGTAATGACTTGCCTTCGGGCTTCTGGCACTCGGTACGGTTTCATCCAGGGCCGGCTCCAGGTTTTCATGGGCCCCGGGCGAAAGAGTCTCAGTGGGCCCCTTTAACATAGACCACGATTCATGATGCACAGATAATGCAGAGAAATATGGGTATAGCACAACGACAAACACTTCACTTCTTCCATTACATGAGTGATAGCTCTTGTAAATTGTACAATAGCTCAAAAACCGCCAAATCCTCACAGCGCACAGTACAGACCTCCATACAATATTATGGGCACCACATAGTCTCCCCCTCATCACCCATATAATACCCCATGCAGGATGTCACCCCTCCATCCCCCATATAATTCCCCATACAGGATACTGGTCCCCATATAAAGCTCCATACAAAATATGGAGCTCTCCTCTGCGCTGTGCTGTGTTCTGCACTGTTACGGCTCAGGAAAGGGCGCCGTGGAAAGACTCCCATCATCATCATTGCCTGCCCATTATCATCATCATTGCCTGCCCATTATCATCATCATTGCCTGCCCATCATCATAATTGCCTGCCCATCATCATCATTGCCTCCCCATCATCATCATTGCCTTCCCATCATCATCATTGCCTCCCCATCATCATCATTGCCTCCCCATCATCATCATTGCCTCCCCATCATCATCACTGCCTGCCATCATCATCAATGCCTGCCCATAATCATCATTGCCTTCCCATCAATATCATTGCCTGCCCATCATCATCAATGCCTGCCCATAATCATCATTGCCTCCCCATCATCATCACTGCCTGCCCATCATCATCACTGCCTGCCCATCATCATCATTGCCTCACCATCAATATCATTGCCTGCCCATCATCATCACTGCCTGCCCATCATCATCACAGCCTGCTCATCAACATCACTGCCTGCCCATCATCATCACTGCCTGCCCATCATCATCACTGCCTGCCCATCATCATCACTGCCTGCCCATTATCATCACTGCCTGCCCATCATCAATGCCTGCCCATAATCATCATTGCCTCCCCATCAATATCATTGCCTGCCCATCATCATCACTGCCTGCCCATCATCATCACTGCCTGCCCATCATCATCACTGCCTGCCCATAATCATCATTGTCTCCACAGCAATATCATTGCCTGCCCATCATCATCATTACTGCCCTCCCCCAACCACCATCACACATACAGCAGACACACGCACACACAAAGCATCGCACTACATACACACAGAGACACATACACAGACACACACACAAACATCTCACCTGTCCGGCATCCGCGCACTCACTGCCACAGCCGGCCGCTGAATGATGACGTCATTCAGCGGCGCTGCTGTGAGAGGAAGCGCCGGCGTCCTGCAGGCGCCCCCTGGAGCCCGGAGGCGGAGCTGCGGCAGCAGAGGCACGGGGAGAGGTGAGTATTGAGCCGGCCGCAGCCGGGACCCTGAGCAAGCGGGGGGTGGGGGCCAGTGGCGGCGCTGACACCGCTAACGGACCCCGGGGTGCCAGACGGCGAGTGGGCCCCCCCGCCTGCTCAGGGCACTTGCCCGGGTGTGCCGGGTGCTGACGCCGGCCCTGGTTTCATCCGTACCCTTACCTGGGTCTCGGAGACAATGTCATGTTATATCACCGAGTTTCGCCCCGTCAGTTCTGAGAATATGTCTGTATTGCTCTGCATGAGGGCTCGAGCTTCCCACCCCTTCTGTTTGGTGAGAGCATCATTTATTTTAGGGAAAATGAAGGGAGCAGTCCAGCTTCTGTAGAAAGTGCAATTCTTTATTCAATCCAAAAATAAAAATAAAATCGTCACATAACGGTGTCCTCCAAATGCAAAAAGCGGAGAGTATGCACTACTAGCTGTACCAGCAACGCGTTTCGACCTTAGATGGTCTTTTTTTTGGAGGACACCGTTATGTGACGATTTTATTTTTATTTTTGGATTGAATAAAGAATTGCACTTTCTACAGAAGCTGGACTGCTCCCTTCATTTTCTCTGCTGCTGCATGTCTTGGTCTGGACTTTCGGTCTCGTGCTCCGGTGGTGGTTGGAGAGCTGGCATAGGGTTAATACCCTTTACTCTCTTTTACATTATCATTTATTTTAACCTGGCCCCCTGCTGTGTCCTTGGCCAGTGCCAGAGGGACCCCTGGTGGTACGACCAGAGTCACCTCCGTGACCAAATATTCCTGGTCCTTCCAGGCCTTTAGCAGGTTTACATGATACAATTGCTCAGGTTTCCTTTTCCTGGGTTGGTACACCCTATAATTCACTTCGCTAACCTTCCCCCATTACTCAAACTGCCCCTGCCAGTTGGCCATGAACTCACTCTCTGGAGTAGGTATGAGGTCCAACACACGATCCCCTTCTTTAAAGGTCCTGACTGTGGCCCTTTTATTATACATGCAGCTCTGAGCGGCCTGGGCATCCAATAGATGCTCCTTTACAATGGGCCGCACGGCCGCAATCCAATCCTGCACCCTTGCCACATGCTCGATGACACTCTTATGTGGAGTGGGCTCCTGTTCCCATGTCTCCTTGGCTACATCCAGCAGTCCCCTCAGGTGCCTGCCATATAAGAGCTCAAACGGGGAGAACCCTGTGTACGCCTGTGGTACCTCGCGGATGGCGAACATTAGATAGGGCAATAACATGTCCCAATCCCTTCGATCCTTGGCGACCACCTTTTTGAGCATGGCTTTGAGGGTCTTATTAAACCGCTCCACCAACCCATCCGTTTGTGGATGTCCATAGCGGTTTAATCTGGAGCAGCTTACATAGCTCCCTGGTCACCTTAGACATAAAAGGAGTTTCCTGATCTGTAAGGTTCTCCTTGGGTAGCCCAAGGTGACAAAACATGGCAAATATTTCACGGGCTATTAGTTTAGCCGAGGCGTGGAGGAATGGTATCACCTCTGAGTAACGGGTGGCATAGTCTATGATTACCAATGTGTGTTGGTGACCCCGTGCTGATTTCACTATTGATCCATCGCAATTCGCTCGAAAAGTACCTCTATAATGGGCAGAGGCACCAATAGACTCCGGTAGTTCATGGTGGGTGAGGTCAGTTGGCACTCTGGACACGTATCGCAGAAGCTTTGAACCTCAGCGTAGACACCTGGCGAGAAAAACCGCTGCAGTATGCGCTCCTGCATCTTTTTGGTACCAAATGCCCTCCCAGCATGTGAGTGTGAGCCATGTCGAGCACCACCCGAAGGTAGGACTGGGGCACTACCAGTTGTTCTACCGCTTCACCCTGGATTTTATCAACCCTGTTCAGTAACTCCTGGTTGATCACCATTCGTGGGAACTCCGTCTCCACGCCTGGTTGCTGAGCCACCCCATTTACCTCGTTTACTCTTTCCCGTGCCCGGGTCAAAATGGGATCCTGGAGCTGAGCTGTTCCGAACTTACCAGAGGATACCTCCAGCTCAGGGATCGGTGGGGTCTCCTCAACCTCTCCTGCCAATACCTCTAATGGGAACCTATCAGGATTACACTCTGTCGCTAGGTTGGCGACCCCAATGGCAGGTATCTCAACATCTTCGGGTTCTGCACCCGGCACAACATTTTCATCCTTCCCTGCCAATACCTCTAAGGGAAACCTATCGGGATTACACTCTGTCCCTAGGTTGATGACCCCTATTGCAGGTATCTCAATATCTTCGGGTTCTATGCCCGACACAGCCTTTACCATGAGAGGGTTGACCCTGGTCTCCCACGGGGACCGAAACAGGGACAAGTCTCTCCCCAATACAGTCCCATATGGAAGAGTCTTTACCACTCCCACCACAGGTCTTATTTCTCCACACGGGGTGGAAAACGTAACCTCCACAGTCGGATACTCTTAGAGGTCCCCATGTATGCACACCACCCCCACCTTCCGTCCATTAGGACTGTCCCCAGCAACCCGTGTACCAGAGTCACCAAGCTCCTCGAGTTAACGAGAGCATCCATCTGGTACCCATTAACGAGCACCTTGCACAGCTGAGGTTCGGCACGGCAGGGCCTGTAGCGGCAGTGCAGACTGGCTGGGCGTACATAGTCACACGGCAGGTATACCCGCAGTCCATGGGTTCAGCTGTCAGTGGACAGTTGGCAGCCACATTTCCGGGCCCTTGGCACTGCCAACACTTAATAGCTGCACCACGAGGGAACCAAGAGGATGATTTGGGGACACAGGTGTTAGGGGTCGAGTTCCCGCTCCTGCAAAAGGGGAATCTCGAGCTATCCCCGCTGCTGTCTCCCATCCGTCTCCGGCCGCAGTGGAACCTGCTCAGCAGAGACCTCGGTCCCAGCGTCTCGCTCAGTCTAGTGCTGTGCAGAGGATGACTGCTGCCTCTCCAGGTCCTGCCATTGTAGCCAGTGCAGGTCAGCGGCAAGCAGATTCAGTTGGGACTAAGTCCTGTGTTTTCCATTCTGAGTATGCCCAGGGTAAGATCTCTCATAGGAGATCAGGGGTCACATGCTCAGCTACTGCAGCAGCTCCTATTGGTCCGCCAGGAAGGTCCTGAAACTACGTGTTCTTGTATAGTTTCTCATTGGTCCTTTTCTGGTAGGTCCTGTAGTTGCTACTATAAAAGGGTGGCATGGCTGTGCCGCCATGCGCTAGTGTCAATTGCATTATGTGCTTTGCGCCAGTCTGCTCTTGCACGCATGTGGTTAGGGCTCGGCTGAAATAAGCCCCTAGAATACCGGCACCTCCGGTGAGGAGATTGTATACACGTGTTTAGGGCTTGGCTGAAATAAGCCCCTAGAATACCGGCTTCTCCGGTGAGGAGATTTTCTGATTGCGTTGCTGATTGCATTACCACGGACTGCTGTCCTCACAGCAGTTGTCTGTGCATCCCTGTGAAGTTAATAGGACACAGTCCATATCTCTGCGGCTCTACCTTAGCGAATCTGTGGTGTAACAGAGTTCGCTTATACTGCCATATAGTGCCACAGTATCTATATTTGCGACTCTGTGAAGTAACAGAGTTCGCCTATACCGCCATCTTGCTAGCAGCAGGCTCTGCATGCACGGTGGACCCCGGTCTGCGAACGCACCCACTATTTATATTTATCTGGTGCATTCCGCAGATCCTAACAACAGGTCTGTTGTCACTCTCCTTTCAGGTCACCTCCTCAGTATGGGCTCGGTCCGGTTGGTTCCAAGTGGAGGGTCATGGACTTTTCTTAAGATCCTGAGCTGGCGGAGCCTTAAGTGACAGTCTGAGCAGAGCAGTGTCCCGGATAAAGTCCTGAGTCCTGAGTGGACCTCCTGGTCCAGAGTGCCCGGGTCTCCATGTCCCACCCAATGCTGTATGGCTCTATTATCTGAAGTGGGGTTAAAGTCTCAGGTTGGAGCCACCTTTTCACAAGCTGCACCAAGTCATAAACCTGAGGCCGGGCAGGCTGGACTTCCACATAAGTCCATGAAAACACCCGTTGGGCTCTCAAATAGGTATTAACCCACAGTCGAGCAAGGATCTCACCTTTTAGCTAGGCGTAGTCCTGGGCTTCCTCCCAAAAAAGTTCCAAGTAGGCCTTTTGCACGTCACCCCTCAGGAATGGAGCCACCTCTTCGGCCCACTGTTACGTTGGCAGGTTCTCCGTCTCTGCCGTGCGCTCATAGACAGTGAGGAAAAATTCTGCAACAACTTACGGACTCCGTTTCCCCAAAGCGGAGCGGACTTTGTCTCGGGCATCGCGAAGTTCCGGAGTCGGTGCTGGACGCGCCTCACGCTGGGCTGCAATTTGCTGCAGCAACAGGTTATTAGTTTGTTGCTGTTGTTGCTGTGTGAAGACCAGCTGCCTCAGGATCGCCTCCATTTTGTCCGCAGGCCAGGGTTGCAACGTGGCAGGCCTAATGACAGACATGCAGTTGGCGTTGGGGTATGCCTCAATTCACACTGCCTGCATTGCCTACCAAATGAGATGCAGCGGTGTCCACGCTGTGTAGGAATGAGGCAGTGACCCAAGCAAGTTCAAAAACAAAACGTCTTTAATGTCCCAACCTTACAGTGCATAGTACGCTGTATCCTCTGGATTGCAGCCGGGAAAATCAGCAGTCCAGGACCGGTTGCCATGAGTGTCCGCACCTCCGCGTACGCAGGGGGCCAGACCTTTTGGCTCCTCTGGCCTGTGTTACCTCACACAGGGAATGCTCTGCAGACCAACTGCTCGGTCTGCTTGCAAGCCAACACTGACGCACCCAAAACCCCATACTACAGGGTTTAAACAGGATTCTGTGGCCATGGCCACCTGTAAGACCCGGCCCTGGAGTGGAGCGACCGCCCCACTACCATCCTGTAGATCGCTCCAAAAATAAAATACCATTCTGGGTTTTTACTGAATAATGCCTTGGCCAAATAACCTGACCAGGTCATGCTCACTTTTATCTCTGCCTTGTGACTCACAAGCGTCCTGCTGTGTACACAAGGCACTCCAGCAGGTCTCACAGGACTCCGTCCTCATCCTGGGGGATACATAGTGACCATCGCATATGACACCGGTCACTGCCTCACAATATATATATAGAGAGAGAGATTTATATACACACATATATAGGTGTTGAATTAATCACCTTACACCACTGGGCCAGCTATAGATCCATCTAATCTAGTAAAACATTTCACATATCAATATAACCAGTATGCTGAAGCCACTTCTCATGACCAAGAAAACCAAACAGGCTTACCTCAGGTGTGACTAGGACTTGAGGTCCGACCACCTTAGACAGGTCCGTCATTTTTCAGTCTAAAAGGTATATATTTTTAATCTCAATTATAATAATATCACACATTAAGGAGCAGTTTGACCTTCTTTTAGAAATACACGAGGGTAATTTGGATAGCCTCAGGTTGAAGAAAGTAACTTAGCTGACTCAAGGTGGTAGCTGGTTGTCTTTCCCGTATTATATTAATGGTCTGTGTTTGGTAATCACTAATACATGTTGGTGTATATGTAAGGGGTTACAGAGACTGTTTTATGCATCAAACACATTCTACTCTGTATATATTATTATGTACCTGAATGCTGCTATGTGTATAATGTTTTATAGGGAAAGTGCAGCGATTAGTTTAGCCCACTAGAGGGGGCACATTAGGACCAAGGAGTAAGATAAGAACTAGTTAAATTAGGAGGGGCCAACTGTGGGGAAGGCAGATAATTTCCTGCATTTTGGTCAGTAGAGCCTGAGAGCCCAGACAGGGCAGTGTGACCCCGTAACATTCAGCAAGAGGCCCAGTCATCCAGGGCCTGTGGATCTAAGGTCACAGCAGAACGGAATGCAGGGCAGCTCCAATATGTGGCAGCTAACTACGTGGGCTGATGCCCTCTTGTCTGGGGAGAAACGGACAGGGGAAGTCCTGAAGATAGTAAGGCTGGCCAGAAGGAACACTGCGGGACCGGACGAGCCGGTAAGACCCTGGAACATTCCAGAAGAAGTGAGGGAAAGCACAGGGAAAGACAAGGATGTACTCTGTGATGATCCCTATGAAGTTTCTGTGACTGAGCTGGACGTACTGAAAATGGAACCAAGTAAAACCGTTTATGTTAAGTTGGAGCTGAACTCTGCCTCTGTGTGATTCTGCCCAAAGATAACCCTCAGCAGATTAGAGGGGACCCTGATGGATCAGAAAGTGGGGAAAAAAAGGTATGCTACAAAGGGGACATGGTGTGTATGTGGCGGGAGACCATGGTGTGATTGAGCAACCTTTGTCAGCCACGACTACGGCCCCGGCTCCCCTCACATATATATATATATATATATATATATATATATATATATATATACACAGGGGTTGGACAAAATAATGGAAACACCTAACGTTTTGGCATCATAATCTTCGAACATGTTATAAACATGCAAACCGTGACAAATGGTAATGTTTTGTAGTTGATTATTTGTGATATGTGATATGTGTAAGTAAATTAACTATTTGTTTTGCATAATTGTAAGAACATTGATGAGAACCTGATACCAATGGCAGACCTCTCGGATTTTCAGAGAAGCCAAATTGTTGGTGCTGGTATAGCAGGCGCTAGTGTAAGCGAAATGATTGGCGTGTCAAGAGGTACTGTCTCCAAAGTAATGACTGCGTTTGAAAGAGAAGGAAAAACGTCCGCAGTAAAGCACAGGTCCGGCCGAAAGTCGAAGTTGACTGAGAGAGACCGTCGCTTTTGGGTATCTTTATTTGATTTTAATAGAAACAATAATAAAGGTTGTTATTTTAAGAATAGATCCTACCCTGATTTTTTCACTATTATTGGATTGGTAGTCACTGCTTATAATTAAGCGAATATAAAGCGAATTGTGAGAGAGGATCGCAAGACCACGGCTCCGAAAATCACTGCTGAGCTCAATGAACACCTACAGAACCCAGTTTCTACGAAAACTGTTCATCGGGAGCTTAACAAATCTGGATTCCACGGAAGAGCTGCAATTCGAAAACCGCTGCTCTCAATGACAAATGTTTCCAAGTGTTGAGTGGTGAAGAACCCTTCAGAATTGGTCCCTCGAGCCGTGGAAACATGTGATATTCACAGACGAATCATCGTTTACCCTATTTCCGTTTGGAGACAGCCGAAAGAAGCATTCCATCCAGACTGCCTTCTCCCAACTGTAAAACATGGCGGAGGTTCTGTGATGATCTGGGGTGCTATTTCGTGGAGATCCGCCGGGCCAATGATATCCCTTCATGGAAGAGTTAACAGCTGTGATTATTTAGGCATTTTGGCCGACCAAGTGCATCCTATGGTTCAAGCACTGTTCCCGGAGGGGAACGCCATCTTTGAGGATGATAATGCACCAATTCATACAATTAGAATCATTAAAGCATGGCACGAGAAACATTCTAATGAAGTTGAGCATCTCATCTGGCCCCCACAATCCCCAGACCTAAACATTATTGAGCATTTATGGTTGATTTTAGAGATTCAAGTTAGACGTCGATTTCCGCCGCCATCGTCGCTCAAATAACTGGAGGGTGTTTTAACTGAAGAATGGGCTAAAATTCCTTTGGAAACAATTCACACCTTGTATGAATCCAAACTTCGGAGAATTGAGGCTGTAATCGCCGCAAAAGTTGGACCTACATCATATTAAACTAACTTTTATTGATGTTTCCAGGTGTTTCCATTATTATGTCCAACCCCTGTATATGCCAACAAGCAAGACTTGAGAAAGAATCAGTGGATGCAAAATGGTTGTCACCCATCATACGCTTTGCTACTCTCCCCAAGAGGAAATATTATAATTTATGAATTCAGAAATAAAAGTAGATTTTTTTGTCATTTGCTGAGTGCTTCATTTTCTTTCTCCTATTGCTGGATCCCTAACTAAAGATATTTTATTGAAATAAGTTATTGATTAAACACAAACTTCTGCCACAGTATTGGCTCTGCGAGACCACAAGTCCTTCACAGTGAATTCTTACCCAACATGATGGGAGTAAACTCTTTGGATATTACTTATACGTCTGTCAGAGGCTGTAGGCTCAAAAAGGCTACCTCCGCTAGCCACTCCATCTGCCAGATTCCAAAGCAATCCCAGCCTTCGCCAATTAACTCCGTAACAAGGATCTGGTGTTACAATGGGGTCCAGTGGATTTCTTCCATGGGAGAGCTGCAGTTAGACGGGTCAGAAAAAGGAAGGCAGTCAATGCACAAAATCAAAAGAACACAGAATGGTCATGAAAAAGGTCAAGAATTCAATAAGCAAAGCAGGAGATGGCACAATACAGAGCTAGAGAAGAGAATCTTTAACTGGCAATGAGAGTGTAATGTATGTAGTACAGTTCATATAGCGTCTTGTGCTTGGGTGCGATGAAAACACAGGAGTCACAGGTTTGATATAGAAAAGTCCTGTATTACTTCATACAAGTTGGCAGAAATAGTCACACAGTTTGCAGACACAGAAACAGGAGACACAGCAGGCCAGAGTAATCCAAGCTCAGCAATCACTCTCCAATACAGATTCAGGATCTTCTTCTCTGTTACCGTAAGTCCATGCAAACGTGGGTCTTTCAAAGAGCAGGGTTCAGAGTCCACAAGTGCTTCAGAGTTCCTCAGTAGGAATAGCTGGAGTACAAGGTCCAAGGCTTACAGGAGTCAAGTCACAGGTTCACTGCAGGCTAGATTCTGAAGCACTGATTGCTCAGCTGTGGCTGCTTAAGAAGCAAAGGAGAGAATCAGGGCGGGAACATGCAAGCTGGAAACTCCATTTTGACTGAGGGCAAGATAGCTGCAGCAAGACAGAAAGTAAAATGGCTGACGAACAAACTGAGTTTCAGGAATATATACATAGAACCTTACATTACTCCCCCCTTAAGGACAACCTCCGGATGACCTCAGACCAGGCTTGTGTGGGTACCGCTGATGAAACTGACGGAGCAAGCGAGGAGCATTAACGTTATTGACCGGTTTCCCCATGAGTTGTCCTCCACTGGGTAGCCCTGCCATTTAATCAGATATTGTAACTGATTTCTATACAACCTGGAATCTAAAATCCTTTCCACCACAAATTCTTCCTGACCATCGACTAGCACTGGGTCAGGGCAAGGAGAGGAACGTCCAGGAAACGTATTGGGTGTCGCAGCCTTTAGTAGGGATACATGAAAGACAGGGTGGATTCTCATAGTTCTGGGCAGTTGAAGACGACAAGCAACGGCACTTATAATTTTACTGATTTTATAGGGTCCAATGTACTTATGTCCCAACTTAGACGATGGAATCCTTAACTTAAGATTTCTGGTTGACAGCCAGACCAAGTCTCCTACCTTGAAAGCTGGTGCAGGTTTACGAAATGTATCTGCTGCTTTCTTGTACCTTTCTTGAGCCGATTCCAGATTTTCCTTTAGAAGATCCATATTCTTCTGTAAAGACGTGATTCTTTCAGCCACTGCTGGTAAAGGCGTTTCTATGGGAAATCGTGGTAGAATGTTAGGATGATAACCTAGATTAGAGTAAAAAGGAGACTGTTTAGTGGAGGCACTCTGAGAGTTGTTATACGAGAACTCAGCTAATGGAAGTAGATCCACCCAATCATCCTGTAGGTGGCAGATAAAGCAGCGGAGATACTGCTCCAGGGTTTGATTGGTTCGTTCGGTCTGTCCATTAGTCTGGGGATGAAAAGCAGAAGAAAGGTTTACTTTAATGTCCAATGCTGCACAGAAATTTTGCCAAAACCTAGAAGTGAATTGCACCCCTCGATCCGAAATAACCTCATCCGGTACTCCATGTAAGCGAAACACATCTTTAATCATCAAATCTGATGTCTGTTTTGCAGTGGGTAAGCCGACACAAGGGATAAAATGAGCTGCCTTTGTTAGAAGGTCAACCACCACTAGAATGGTGTTCTTCCCCTGAGAGGTTGGTAACTCCACAATGAAGTCCATAGAAATGGATCCCCGCGGGCGGGACGGGGTGGGAAGAGGCTGTAACAGACCAGTTGGTGAGGAGCGAGGTGTTTTGCATCTTGCACAGACCTCACATGAAGTGACATAATTCAAAACATCCTTCCTGCAAGTGGGCCACCAAAAGAAACGAGAAAGAAATTCCTGTGTCTTTAGAATTCCTCTATGCCCAGCTATCTTGGAATCGTGAATGAGTTGCAATACTCTTAATCTGACTGTTTCAGGAATATACAGACGTTGTCCCTGAATCCACACACCATTCTTAAAGACAAGACTTACGTCCCTTGGGGGTTGTGCCAAAAAGGAATCCGCATGGTATGCTTCCTTGATGTCCTTAAGTAGGTCTTGATTATGAATTACTCCTAGGAATCTAGAGTCAGGAAGAATAGTCTTAGGAGGAGTAATTGGACGTGTCTCTGCTGAGTAAATCCTAGAGAGTGCATCAGCCTTTCCATTGCGCGATCCTGGTCTATAAGAGATGATAAAATTAAATTGGTTTAAGAAAAGATTCCAGCGAGCCTGGCGAGGAGTCAGGCACTTAGCCGACCTGATAAACTCAAGGTTACGATGGTCTGTCAGGACGACTATTTGCTGTGCAGCTCCCTGAAGAAGGTGTCTCCATTCTTTGAAGGCGGCAATAATGGCCAACAACTCTCTATTGCCCACATCGTAGTTCCTCTCAGCCGAAGACAACTGCTGGGAAAAGAAGGCACAGGGATGCAAGACATTCTTCTCACCTGTTCTCTGAGAGAGTATAGCTCCAACGGCACAGTCTGAAGCATCCACCTCTATTATGAAGGCAAGCTCGGGGTTGGGATGTACTAGGATAGGTGCAGTGGTAAATTTATCTTTTAGACGGGAAAATGCTTCCTGGGCTTGGGGAGTCCAGGAAAACCTAGACTCTTTCCGGGTAAGTTGAGTGATAGGTGACACTACCTCAGAGAAATTTCTAATGAAACGTCTATAGAAGTTGGCAAACCCGATGAAGCGCTGTACCTCCTTCACATTTCTAGGACTTGGCCAATCCTTGATGGCTTGGGTTTTGCTTCCATCCATACTAATTCCTTGTGTAGACAGTACATACCCCAGAAATTGAATTTCGGTCCTATGGAATTCACACTTTTCAAGTTTGATGTAAAGATGATTTTGTCTTAGACGTTCCAAGACCATTCTCACATGTCCATGATGTTCCTCTGTGGAGTTAGAAAAAATTAGAATATCATCCAAATAAATTACCACGAATGTATCTAGGAGATCCCTGAAGATGTCATTCACCAAGTGTTGGAAAGTGGCTGGGGCGGTACTCAGACCAAAAGGCATAACTAGATATTCAAAGTGTCCATAGCGTGACCTGAATGCAGTCTTCCATTCATCCCCAGGTCTAATACGGACTAAGTTATAGGCCCCACGAAGATCTAGTTTAGAAAAAATTTTGGCATGTCGCACTCTCTCCAATAACTCAGGGATTAAAGGCAATGGATAACGGTTTCTAATAGTAACCTTATTGAGTTCCCTATAGTCTATGCATGGTCTCAGAGATCCATCTTTCTTCTTTACAAAGAAGATGGGTGCACCTGCAGGAGATGAAGAGGGGCGTATGAAGCCCTTGGCTAGATTTTCATCTATGTAATCCTTTAAAGCCTTTAGCTCGGGCCCCGCCAGGGGGTAGATCTTACCAAAAGGTATCTCTGCTCCAGGCAATAATTCAATTGGACAATCATATGGACGGTGAGGAGGAAGCTGGTCAGCGTTCTTCTTGTCACATAAATCCACATAGTCCTGGTATACAGCTGGTAGTTCAGGGACTGACATGATTCCTTTAGGAACAGAGCAAGCTGAAACTTTTGGACTCATCTGTTTCTCTGGAAAGTGTAATTCCTTGGTCTCCCAGTTAATGGTAGGATTCTGAGCCTGCAGCCATGGTAGCCCTAGAATAATGGGAAAGTGGGGAGAAGAGATAAGCATAAAAGACAGTTTCTCTTGATGATCTTTACCCATAAGAACCCTCAAAGGCTCTGTTTCCTGATCCACTGGTCCAGAGGTCAGCAGGGAGCCATCCACAGTTTCCATCTGTACTGGAGTAGCCTTCTTCACTGAACGTATTCCCTGTTTCAGAGCAAAGGAGACATCCATAAAATTTCCACTTGCCCCTGAGTCGATCATAGCAGAGCTAGACACCCAAGCTGAGTCAACCCAGAGTTTGATGGAAAGAAAGCAATGAGAATTGTTTTTCTTACAACTCAGCTGGGACACCGCTGAGGAAACTTGAAAAATGGCAGCGTTTACACAGTCAACGTCCTCAGAGGTAACAGAGTTTAAATCCGAGAAATCAAGATCTGTTGCTGCAGATCTCTCTGGAGCCTGAGGCTCGGACCTGACAGATCCCCTCTCGCAACACTCACAATGAATGAGTGCTGCAGTAGTCTTACGAGAACGGCTGGGGCAGTTTATAATGAAGTGCCCTGACTTACCACAATAGAAACATAGATTCTCCTTAAAACGATGTTCCTTGCGTGCATCACTAGCCCGTCGTTGTAAAGAGTCTACCTGCATGGGTTCAGGTTCAGGTTCCCGTGTAATCCTACTCAAAGGTTCCTTAGCTGGAGAGGAAGGTAGGAAAAGGTTAGTATGATTGCTTTCGAACCATCTCTCTTGCCTGCGTTCAGTCAGACGAGTATCAATACGGATGCAGTAGTTAATAAAGTCACCTAACGCAGTGGGAGGGTCGGCACGAGCAAGTTCATCCTTAATCAGTGGAGATAACCCCTTTCGAAAAATAGATTTTTTGGCGGAACTGTCCAGGTGGTATCAAGGGCCCATCTCCTGAAATCCAAGGCATATTCAGCTACCGAGTGCTTACCTTGGCGCAAAGCTAACATGGCTGCTTCAGCTGTTGCACCTCGATTGGGGTCATCAAACACCTGCCCCATGGCTGAAATAAAATCATCAAGGTGATTCAAACAATCATCCTCAGTCTCAATCAGAGGGTTTGCCCACATTAAAGCCTTGTTGGTAAGCAACATAATTATAGTAAGCACCTTAGATCGTTCAGTGGGAAATTGTGAAGCATGTGCAGAAAAAAAAAGATTGCATTGATTAATAAATCCCCTGAATTTCTCACGTTCACCGCCAAAACGAAAAGGGGGCAACTTGGGAATCCCAGCACTCGGGGCTACGGCAGGAGCCTGGACTCGCCCCTCTAGAACCTCAATCCTGGCTCGCAAATCCTGGGTAGTCTGTCCAACCACTTGCAAATTGTGATTATTGAGGTCCTGTAGATTTGTAAAACGGGTCTTTATATTCTGCAAATCTGCAAGGATATTATCAGTCACTCCGCAAAGTTCCTTTATGCGGGCCTCCATTTTCCAGATCTTTTAAGACAGGATTACTGGAAGAAGAGGAGAGAAAAAAAAACAATAGTGTTCACCTGTGGCAACACTGCAGAGAGAAAAAAAATTAAGGGAACTGCTCACCTGGAATGGTTGTGAGAAGTCACAACCACTATCATCACAGAAAGTTTCAACCAGACATCTGATATCCAGAGTTACAGCAGACAAAAAAGAGAAAAGAAAGGAAAAAAAAAAAATATAGTGTTTACCTGTGGTAACACTGCAAAAAGAAAAAACTTAAGGGAATTGCTCACCTGGAATGGTTGTGAGAAGTCACAACCACTGTCATCACAGAAAGTACAACCGGACGTCTGATATCCACAGTACAGCAGACACAGCCTTCCAGACCCAGCAGACACTAACGTTTTGGCTTCAGAATCTTGTAATGTATGTAGTACAGTTCATATAGCGTCTTGTGCTTGGGTGCGATGAAAACACAGGAGTCACAGGTTTGATATAGAAAAGTCCTGTATTACTTCATACAAGTTGGCAGAAATAGTCACACAGTTTGCAGACACAGAAACAGGAGACACAGCAGGCCAGAGTAATCCAAGCTCAGCAATCACTCTCCAATACAGATTCAGGATCTTCTTCTCTGTTACCGTAAGTCCATGCAAACGTGGGTCTTTCAAAGAGCAGGGTTCAGAGTCCACAAGTGCTTCAGAGTTCCTCAGTAGGAATAGCTGGAGTACAAGGTCCAAGGCTTACAGGAGTCAAGTCACAGGTTCACTGCAGGCTAGATTCTGAAGCACTGATTGCTCAGCTGTGGCTGCTTAAGAAGCAAAGGAGAGAATCCGGGCGGGAACATGCAAGCTGGAAACTCCATTTTGACTGAGGGCAAGATAGCTGCAGCAAGACAGAAAGTAAAATGGCTGACGAACAAACTGAGTTTCAGGAATATATACATAGAACCTTACAGAGAGTCAGAGGTTCAGGGGTTTGAATAGATGACAGCTTCCAGAGAGCTCACAGAAAGGAGCCAAGAATTAACCCCATACCTGCTTGACTTAGCAGCACCAACAGATACAAGAATTGAACAAGACCCTCGCTCAACATCATCCGCAACAAAGGCACGGCACTTCTTTATGACCGAAGTGGAAAAAGGGGGGACGAGCACTGGCCTGGATGTAACAATTAGATTCAGCAATAAGAGGGTCCTGTTTCTGCATTCAAGCAGTGGCCGGAAATAGACCTAGAACAAACTGGAAGGACGATGATACAGGTGCTTCTCACTAAATTAGAATATCATCAAAAAGTTAATTTATTTCAGTTCTTCAATAAAAAAAGTGAAACTCATATCTTATATAGAGTCATTACACACAGAGTGATCTATTTCAAGTGTTTATTTCTGTTAATTTTGATGATTATGGCTTACAGCCAATGAAAACCCAAAAGTCATTATCACAGTAAATTAGAATACTTTATAACACCAGCTTGAAAAATGATTTTAAAATCCGAAATATTGGCCTGCTGAAATGTATGTTCAGTAAATGCACTCAATACTTGGTCGGGGCTCCTTAATAATCAATTACTGTATCAATTCAGTGTGGCATGGAGGCGATCAGCCTGTGTCACTGCTGATGTGTTAATGAAAGTCAAGGTTGCTTTGATAGCAGCCTTCAGCTCGTCTGCATTGTTGGGTCTGGTGTCTCTTATCTTCCTCCTGACGATACCCCATTGATTCTCTATGGGGTTAAGGTCAGACAAGTTTGCGGGCCAATCAAGCACAGTGATACTGTGTTTGTACATCAGGTGTTAGTACTTTTGGCAGTGTGGACAGGTGCCAAGTCCTGCTGGAAAATGAAATTTCCATCTACAAAAAGCTTGTCGGCAGTGGGAAGCATGAAGTACTCTAAAATTTCCTGGTAGATGGCTGTGCTGACTTTGGTCTTGATAAAACACAGTGGACGTACACCAGCAGATGACATGGCTCCCCAAGCCATCACTGATTGTGGAAACTTCACACTAGACCTCAAACAGCTTGGATTGTGTGCCTCTCCACTCTTCCTCCAGACTCTGGGACCTTGATTAAATTAAATGCAAAATTTACTTTAGTCAGCAAACAACACTTTGGACCACTGAGCAACAGTCCAGTTCTTTTTCTCCATTGGTCTATTGGTCATGAGTGGCTTGACACAAGGAATGTGACACTTGTCCTGGATCCATCTGTGTGTGGTGGCTCTTGAAGCAATGACTCCAGCAGCAGTCCACTCCTTGTGAATCTCCCCAAATTTTTGAATGGCCTTTTCTTAACAATCCTTTCAAGGCTGTGGTTATCCTGGTTGCTTGTGCACCTTTTTCTATCACACTTTTTCCTTCCACTAATCTATCCATTAATATGCTTGGATACAGCACTCTGTGAACAACCAGCTTCTTTAGCAATGCTAACAAACCTTACTATTCATCATGCTGGCTTGGCTCTGTTTTGGGTCTTAACTCGTTACCATACTAAAGACCTTGCCATTCAAACATGGGCCTGAATCACTTAGCATACTAAAGCCCTTTTGATTCACAGTGGACATCAAACCCTGTCGTATTGAATATGCTAAGAGGCCCTGTGCAGTTAGCAGCCTGTGGTTCTCCAACAGACAAAATGGAGGCTGGTATAGGCCCTATCCAAGATTGTGGCGTCCCTACCACACATACTGTATGGATAATATATGTGGGTCATTGTTCTTTAAGGAGCAATATATGGGGTCCATTATTATTATAGCACCATGGTGCTTTACATGTGAAAAGAGGTATCATCTATATATATAGTCATGGCGAAAAGTTTTGAGAATGACACAAATATTAATTTTTACAAAGTCTACTGCTTCACTTTTTCTAATGGCAATTTGCATATACTCCAGAATGTTATAAAGAGTGATCAGCTTAACAGCAATTACTTGCAAAGTCAATATTTGGCTAGAAAATGAACTTTATCCCCCAAAACACATTTCAACATCATTGCAGCCCTGCCTTAAAAGGACCAGCTAACCTCTTTTCAGTGATTGCTCCATTAACACAGGTGTGGGTGTTGATGAGGACATGGCTGGAGATCAATCTGTCATGATTAAGTAAGAATGACACCACTGGACACTTTAAAAGGAAGCTGGTGCTTGGCATGATTGTTTCTCTTCTGTTAACCATAGTTATCTCTAAAGAAACACATGCAGTCATCATTGCAATGCACAAAAATGGCCTAACAGGGAAGAGTATCGCAGCTAGAAAGATTGCACCTCAGTCAACAATCTATCGCATCATCAAGAACTTCAAGGAGAGAGGTTCCATTGTTGCCAAAAAGGCTTCAGGGCACCCAAGAAAGACCAGCAAGCGCCAGGACCGTCTTTTAAAAGTGTTTCAGCTGCGGGATCGGGCTACCAGCAGTGCAGAGCTTGCTCAGGAATGGCAGCAGGCAGGTGTGAGTGCATCTGCACGCACTGTGAGGCGGAGACTCTTGGAGCAAGGCCTGGTCTCAAGGAGGGCGGCAAAGAAGCCACTTCTCTCCAGAAAAAACATCATGGACAGACTGATATTCTGCAAAAGGTACAGACAGTGGACTGCTGAGGACTGGGGTAAAGTTATTTTCTCTGATGAATCACTTTTTCATTTGTTTGGGACATCAGGAAAACGCCTCATTCGGAGAAGACAAGGTGAGCGCTACCACCAGTCTTGTCTCATGCCAACTGTTAAGCATCCTGAAACCATTCATGTGTGGGGTTGCTTCTCAGTCAAGGGAATCGGCTCTCTCACAGTCTTGCCTAAAAACACAGCCATGAATAAAGAATGGTATCAGAATGTCCTCCAAGAGCAACTTCTCCCAACCCTCCAAGAGCAGTTTGGCGATCAACAATGCCTTTTCCAGCATGATGGAGCACCTTGCCATAAAGCAAAGGTGATAACTAAATGGCTCAGGGAACAAAACATAGAGATTTTGGGTCCATGGCCTGGAAACTCCCCAGATCTTAATCCCATTGAGAACTTGTGGTCAATCATCAAGAGAGGGGTGGACAAACAAAAACCTAAAAATTCTGACAAAATGAAAGCATTGATTGTGCAAGAATGGACTGCTATCAGTCAGGATTTGGTCCAGAAGTTGATTGAGAGCATGCCAGGGAGAATTGCAGAGGTCCTGAAGAAGAAGGGTCAACACTGCAAATATTGACTTGTTGCATTAACTCTTTCTAACTGTCAATATAAGCTTTTGTTACTCATATGTTTGCAATTATTATATTTCTGTCTGTGATAATAACATCTGTCAAACACACATAAAAACCAGAGGGCAGTAGATCATGTGAAAATATAATGTTTGTGTCATTCTCAAAACTTTTGGCCATGACTGTATATAAAGCTGAGTGTGTGTATCAAGCCACGCCCACTCCACATAGCCTCACCCACTCCACATAGCCACACTCACTCTAATATCCCACATCATCCCATCAGCCAGAGCCACCGGACTACGACCCCTAATATCCCACATCATCCCGACAGCCAGAGCCACCAGACTACTACCACTAATATTCCACATCATCCCATCAGAGCCACAAGACTACTACCCCTAATATCCTACATCATCCTGTAAGAGCCACCGGACTACTACCCTTAGGCTAAGTGCACACGTTCAGGAATATTTGCGTTTTTTCGCGATTTTCCGCGGTAAAAACGCGAAAAAAACGCAAGCATTAAGCATCCTATACATGTTAATTGATTCCGCATGTTTTGGCCACATGTTGCGTTTTTTTCCGCGAAAAAAACGCTTTGCGGAAAAAATAGCAACATGTTCATTAATTTTGCGGAATGTAAGCGGTTCATGCGCGGTGGTACCCAGGGTCTGGAGGAGAGGAGACTCTCCTCCAGGCCCTGGGTACCATATCCCTGGTAAAACAATAATTAAAATAATAAATAATGACATTCTCACCTTCCGGCGGCCCCCGCAGCCTTCCCGCCTTCAGCGACGCTCCCGGCAACTCCCGGTCCCAAGAGTCCTTTGCGAGAATCACCCAGATGGCGTAGCGGTCTCGCGAGATGCTACGTCATCGGGGTGATTTGCCGCAAAGCATCCTTGGGACCGGGAGTTGCCGGGAGCGTCGCTAAAGGCGGGAAGGCTGCGGGGGCCGCCGGAAGGTGAGAATATCATTATTATTTTAATTATTATTTTAACATTAGATCTCTTTACTATTGATGCGGCATAGGCGGCATCAATAGTAAAAAGTTGGTCACACGTGTCAGACACTATGTTTGACTCGTGTGACCAACCTGTCAATCAGTTTTCCAAGCGATGCTACAGATCGCTAGGAAAACGCTAGCATTCTGCAAGCTAATTACGCTTGCAAAACGCTATTATTCTGGCGGGAATACGCTTACAAAAAACGTGCGTATTTCCCGCGGGAGAAGTGCGGGATTGCCGCAGAAATTTCCGCGGCAATTCCGCAACGTGTGAACTTAGCCTTAATATCTCGCATCATCCTTTCAGGCAGAGCCACAGGACTATTACCCCTAGCTTCCTCTCAGCATCCCGACTGCTGTGATGTTACTGGCTTCTCCCTCAGCAGACAAATGTCAGCAGAGAAATAACGGCCCTAAGCACATCCCGGGCTCACCGCTCCTCCCCCCCCCAAGCACATCACAGACTCACCGAGCACTTCCTGGGCTCAATCTCGGAGGCCGCGGTGTGAGGAGCTCGAGTGGCGGTGAGCCCGGGATGTGCCCGGCTGGTGGTGAACGTGGCCTAAATGTCCAAGCAACGTGGATGTGATTTCCCCCTTCGCCCTCGGTGCGTCTAAAGACACTGCCAAACTGTGCAGTTTTTGTGCATCTTTTCTCTATAGGTTTCTAAGTGGTGCCTGAAAAAATGTTCTTGCAGTTTTACATGCAAAATCAAAGCTTTTCTGTATTATTAAAAAAAATAAAAAAAACATGTCTTTAACCTGCATCAAAAACGCATCAAAAGTCAAAAATGTTGACAAGAAACACAGCAAACACGCAATAATACTGGACAATGAAAATTTTGCTTCCTGAATGCTTTTAGGTGTGTTATGGAATTTGAGCTGCTGATCATGAAATATCACCTTGAAATTTTCCTCTCAGGTACCATTTTTGTGAAATATTTTCAAGCTGTCCATGTTTTGTCCACAATATACAGTACAGTTGAAACCAGAAGTTTACACACACTACAAGTGCTTCTCACTAAATTAGAATATCATCAAAAAGTTAATTTACTTCAGTTCTTCAATACAAAAAGCGAAACTCATATATAGAGTCATTACAGAGTGATTTATTTCAAATGTTTATTTCTGATTTTTATTATGGCTTATAGCCAAGGAAAACCCAAAAGTCATTATCTCAGTAAATTAGAATAATTAACAAAAAAACACCTGGAAAGGGTTCCAAAGCGTTTACAAAAGGTCCCTTACTATGTTTCAGTAGGCTCCATAATCATGGGGAAGACTGCTGACTTGACAGATGTCCAGAAGGCAGTCATTGACACACTCCACAAGAAGGGTAAGCAACAAAAGGCTTCAATTAGACTATACCTTTCAGCCAGACCATGAAAACACATCTATTTATATCCCAGACACGAAGGCTCCGTTCTAGGATTATGAATTATGAGCACATCTTTGTAGGTACATTCTCATAAAAATATCTGTGTGACCCTGCGGACCTCTGGCATTTGATGGTGCAACTCCCGAGTCGGTGATGCCTTGGGGGGCTGAGATATAGAGATTGGCCATCCACAATGACCCAATCGGGCCAGGTTTGATATCCATGCGACAGGCAAAACATACTGCATCCGCTGGTACCTCTCGTGTCCTGATCCGATCGTCCTGGAGAAAGTTAACCCCTTTATTAGGTATTGGGAATAAATTCTGCAGGGGGCTAAGGGTGGAGATTGTCAGCCCACCCTCGGACACCGAGGGGAGGGACCTACCAGGTTTAAGAACTGTGAGCTAAGGGCAGACCAGATCCATTCTCACAGAAGCCAAGCAGCAACCAGGGACAGACCTGCCAAGGGAGCAGCAGCACACGTTTTGGGGGACTGTCCAGCAACTAAGACTTTCACCTGTGGATCGCAGAGCTCCCTGCCTCCACATGTCTGTACAACCTGGTAATATTGACCTCTAACTAATACCTCTAAGCTTTGTACCATTATTGTTGTATTTTACTCTGACTGCAAATCCATTGTAATTCCGTTGTATAGCTTACTGTATATTTCTGTAATTATCTAGTGCGCCCTTAAGGCAATTAAACCATAAAATTAATCTTGGGCTGATGCTTTTACTCTGATCATGAATCTTAGAAAACCCAGTGGGTAACAGGACACCCTCCCCTGCGGCCATTTGCTCTAGGTGCAGTTCCCTTACTGACCTGAGAGACAAAGGGGGCGCCGGAGAGCTGTGCCTGTGGAGTTACGTCACATTGGTGACGTGGAAGGACGGGGGCCGTCCTTCACACAGTATAATGAGCACCATATATTTTGTTCCATACAGTATAATGGGCCCCATATATTTCTCCATGTAGCATAATGGAGCCCATATATTGCTCCATACAGAATAATGAGCCTCATAGAGTATAATGATCCTCATATATTACTCCATACAGTATGATACATCTGTGACCTAGTCTCCCGGTACTTACCTGCATGCAAATTTCGATCCTCACAAGATCTCCTTTTCTCCCCTCTTATCTCCTCTTTCCACAATAGCATACAAGATTTCTCCTGTGCATTGCCCCTGTCATGATCCAGACCAGGTTTTGAGTCCTGTTTTCCCTTTTTCCCAGTCTGGTCGTGTCAGGGATTAACCTTTCTCAGCCTCAGTTTGGGTTCAGGTTGGTTATTTATCGCCGCTGCTCACCGCAGGCAATGTATGTTATAGTTTTTGCCTACGGCTGCTGTAGCTGACTCTGATTTGTTCTGCTGCGTTTGCTGCCTAAACCCATGTCTGTTTTCCCCTATTCCCGTCGTGACTCAGTGTTTCCCTTTAGTGTGTCGACTCCCTGGTTGTCATGTGTGCATTGCCACGAAGATCGTCGCGGTTGCACATTTTGACTTCTCACAGCTGAGCTGCTGTTTCTTTGTGTTTGGCAGCTAGGGAGTTAATTCTGTCTGTGCTCGGTGCTGGGACTGGGTGCAGTTTCTCCCGGCTGCAATTGATTATTTGTTGATTGGTTTCCTTTAAATTCCTGGTTGTCTGCTTGGGGAGTTGCCAGTGAAACCTTCATGCAGACCACAGATAGGAATGAATCTGTATAGACTTTAGTTGTGAGCTCCTTAGTTGTTCTAAGCTCAACTTGGTTAGAGTTTATTTCCCAGACCATTTATGTTCCTTTGGTGTTTGAGTGTGTATGCAAGCGAGTGTTATCCTGTCTGTCTTATTTGTCTAATCTGTGTATTTAGCTAAGATCAGCCCATATCCCTTTGGTAGTAGTCAGGATCCTTCTTAGGACTGATTACAGGGTTCAGGGTCTGATAGGAGACAGGGTTAGGTTGGTGACTTGGACCTCTGAACCATTATCAGTACCTCCAAGGTGAGGGATTAGTTAGGACCCCAGTTTAGGGTCAGGTTAGATCCCGGTCCACCTCTTTCCTGTTTCAGCTCATCAAGTCCTCAAGATTAACCCTGGGTTCAGCAGATATCGTGTCAGGTAAATCTATTCTATACTTACATGCTGATGTTACTATACTAGTTGTTGTATAGAGTGTTGTTCCTGTATTAATAGTTTACTGACATTGTATACATATCATTAGACAGCGTGACATTTTCACTGGCCATAAAAATTATCTCCAGTTACCATGGATCCAGTAGCCCAGCTGGCTCTGCAGTTGCAGGGATTATCCATGGAGCTGACGGACATTAAGTCCAAAGTTTTGTCTCCCCTGGAGCAAACCAGAGTTGAACCTAAGGTTGCTCTCCCGGACAGGTTCACTGGTGGGCGAGACAAATTTTTCACCTTCCGGGAGGCATGTAAATTGTATTTTCGGCTTCGGCCTCGATCATCAGGGAGTGAGGAGCAGAGAGTGGGAATTGTTATCTCACTTCTGCAAGGGGACCCTCAATCCTGGGCATTTTCCCTTCCTCCGGGATCCCCGGCTCTACTGTCTGTAGATCAATTTTTTACTGCCCTGGGATTGGTATATGATGACCCAGATCGGGTCTCTCTTGCTGAGACAAAATTACGTAAGATACAGCAGGGAGATCGTCCGGCAGAGGAATTTGCTTCTGAGTTTCGTAGATGGGCCACAGATACTCAGTGGAATGACCCAGCTCTTAGGAGCCAGTTTTGTCATGGGCTTTCTGATAAAAGACGTTTTGGCTCAGTATGAGTCTCCTCCTTCTCTGGAGGCTGCTATGGCCTTAGCTATCTGTACTGATAGACGGCTTCGGGAGAGGGGTGAGGTAACCCCACTCCCTGTTGTTTCTCCACCTACCACTAAAGTCCCTTATGTTGAGGTTCCCCTTGTCTGTTCGGATGAGCCTATGCAGTTGGGAGGGACATCATTTCGTAGGAGGGGATTGGCGGTACGCCGCAGGACTAGAAGATGTTTTTTCTGCGGGAAAGAGGGACATTTTGTTGGAGAATGTCCATCCCGTGCCTTGTTGAGCCAAAAGTCGCCGGAAAACTGTTAATCCCAGGTTGTGTGGTGGACGACAACCTGGGAGTATGTATTTCATCCGCCAGTTCTTCTCAGTTCCTTGTACCAGTGGAGGTGGTAGTTGGTACGAGAGTGGAGAGATTGTCTGTTCTTCTTGATAGTGGTTCCGGGGCTAATCTGGTTGACGCTCAGTTTGCTCAGGCTCAAGGTATGCATCTGAGTGTATTGGTCAAACCGATCCCTATATTCTCCATTGACGCCAGGCCTCTCGGCCAAGGTAGCTTTGTTCATGAGGTTCATAACATTGACCTTCGGGTAGGGGCAATACATAGGGAACAATTATCTTGTTATGTGTTGGAGGGTCTACCTACTCCCATTGTGTTGGGACTTCCTTGGTTGGTTAAACATAACCCTGTGATTAATTGGCAGTCCAGAGAAATAAGCCAATGGGGTGAGTTTTGCAAAAGCAACTGCATGAACACAGTCATCAGTGCGGTCGTGCCTAGTACATTGCCTCCTTTTTTGGAGGATTTTGGGGATGTTTTCTCTGAGGAGGGGTGTCAGGAGTTGCCTCCTCATCGCGTGTATGACTGCTCTATTAATCTCCTTCCTGATGCTAAGTTGCCTAAAGCTAGGTTGTATAATCTTTCTGGTCCTGAGAGGCAGGCTATGAAAGATTATATTTCTGAAAGTCTGGCCAAAGGGCATATTAGACCTTCATCTTCCCCAGTAGCCGCGGGGTTCTTCTTTGTGAAGAAGAAAGATGGAGGCCTACGCCCTTGCTTGGATTTCTGCGAACTTAATCGGATTACTGTTCGAGATCCGTATCCACTCCCTCTTATTCCTGATCTCTTCAATCAAATTGTTGGCGCCAAATGGTTTTCTAAATTGGATCTCAGGGGGGGTATAATCTGATTAGGATAAAAGAGGGGGATGAGTGGAAAACGGCGTTTAACACGCCGGAGGGACATTATGAGAACCTAGTCATGCCTTTTGGTCTGACTACTGCACCAGCAGTATTCCAACATTTTGTTAATGACATTTTTCGTCACCTTGTGGGGCTGTTTGTGGTTGTATATTTGGACGACATTTTAATTTACTCGCCAGATCTTGTGTCTCATCAGGAGCATGTGAGACAGGTGTTGCAGATCTTGCGAGACAATAAATTATACGCCAAACTGGAGAAGTGTGTATTTGCCGTACAGGAACTTCAGTTTTTGGGATTTTTGGTGTCAGCCTCCGGTTTCCGTATGGACCCTGAAAAGGTGAGAGCAGTGCTTGAATGGGATCAGCCAGGGGATCTTAAGGCTCTGCAGCGTTTTTTGGGGTTTGCTAACTACTACCGGAAATTTATTTGTAATTTCTCATCTGTCGTCAAACCTCTCACTGACATGACAAGAAAAGGGACGGATTTTTCTAAATGGTCGGACAAAGCTTGTCAAGCCTTTTCCTCTTTGAAGAAATGTTTTGCTTCGGCACCCGTTCTCATCCAACCAGATGCATCTCAGCCGTTCATTGTGGAGGTGGATGCGTCTGACGTAGGGGTGGGTGCTATATTGTCCCAGGGTCCGTCCCCTGGTAAATGGCATCCGTGCGCTTTCTTTTCTAAGAAATTGTCGTCCGCCGAAAGGAATTATGATATCGGCAATAGGGAACTTTTGGCCATTAAGTTAGCTTTTGAAGAATGGCGTCACTTTTTGGAGGGGCAGTCCACCCGGTTACCGTTATTACTGATCACAAGAACCTGTTGTATTTGGAATCCGCTAAGCGTCTGAATTCCAGACAAGCTCGATGGTCGTTGTTTTTTACCAGGTTTAATTTTGTCGTCACTTATCGCCCGGGGTCTAAGAATGTAAAGGCTGATGCCTTGTCTCGCAGTTTCCCAGGGGCCGGGAAAACGGATGACCCGAGTCCTATCCTTCAGGAGGGGGTGGTAGTGTCGGCTGTATTTTCTGAGCTTGAGGAGGAGGTGTTAGAGGCTCAGGGGGACGCCCCTGCAGGACCTCCAGGGAGACTGTTTGTCCCAAATCTGTTGAGACAAAAGGTTATTGAGGCACATCATAATTCTGCTCTAGCAGGACATCCAGGGAGTAAGGCTACTTTAGATCTCCTTTCTCGCCGGTTTTGGTGGCCTAATGCTAATAAAGATGTTATAACTTTTGTCGCGTCCTGTGGGGTTTGTGCTCGCTCTAAAACCCCTAATACCCGTCCGTCTGGGACCCTTTTACCCTTGAAACTTCCGGAGCGTCCATGGACTCATTTATCTATGGACTTCATTACGGACCTTCCTCCGTCGTCAGGGAATACTGTCATACTGGTGGTTGTTGACAGGTTCAGTAAGATGGCACATTTCGTTGCTCTTCCTGCACTCCCTAATGCTAAAACTCTGGCGCAGGTGTTCATTAGGGAGATCGTTAGACTTCATGGGTTGCCTTCTGATGTGGTGTCAGATAGGGGGTCTCAGTTTGTGTCCAAATTTTGGAGGGCATTTTGTTTACGTCGGGGGATGCAATTGTCATTTTCCTCGGCTTTTCATCCGCAGACCAATGGTCAGACAGAGCGTCTGAATCAGAACTTAGAGACATATCTCCGGTGTTTTGTCTCAGAGAACCAAGAGGACTGGTCTTCTTTCTTGCCTCTGGCAGAGTTCGCTCTTAACAACAGGCGGAGCGAGTCCACTGGTAAGTCCCCGTTTTTTGGGGCATATGGTTTTCATCCTCAGTTTTGTACTTTCAATGGGGGGGGGCCCTTCTGGGGTTCCTGAGGAGGAGCGTTTCTCGTCGTCACTTGCTTCTGTGTGGAGAGGTGTATTGAATAATCTGAGTGCGATGGGGAACCGTTACAAACGTATGGCTGATAGGAGGAGAGTTTCTGGTCCAGATCTGAATGTGAACGATCTGGTATGGTTGTCTACCAGGAATATAAAACTTAAAGTGCCCTCCTGGAAACTGGGTCCCAGATTCATCGGGCCGTACAGGATCAGTTCCATAATTAATCCTGTGGCATTTCGTCTGGACCTCCCTCCTACGTTTAAAATTCATAATGTGTTCCACAAGTCATTACTTAAAAGGTATGTGGCACCAGTCATACCGTCACCTCTACCTCCTCCTCCTGTGTTGGTCAATGGTAACTTGGAATTTCAAGTATCAAAGATCATTGACTCACGTCTGAATCGCCGGTCCTTTCAGTACTTGGTGCATTGGAAGGGGTATGGTCCAGAGGAGAGGACGTGGGTCCCTGCGTCTGATGTTAACGCAGATCGTTTGGTTCGGACCTTCCACAGAACTCACCCGGGCAGGCCTGGCCCTGAGGGTCCGGAGGCCCCTCGTAGAAGGGGGGGTACTGTCATGTGTGCATTGCCACGAAGATCGTCGCGGTTGCACATTTTGACTTCTCACAGCTGAGCTGCTGTTTCTTTGTGTTTGGCAGCTAGGGAGTTAATTCTGTCTGTGCTCGGTGCTGGGACTGGGTGCAGTTTCTCCCGGCTGCAATTGATTATTTGTTGATTGGTTTCCTTTAAATTCCTGGTTGTCTGCTTGGGGAGTTGCCAGTGAAACCTTCATGCAGACCACAGATAGGAATGAATCTGTATAGACTTTAGTTGTGAGCTCCTTAGTTGTTCTAAGCTCAACTTGGTTAGAGTTTATTTCCCAGACCATTTATGTTCCTTTGGTGTTTGAGTGTGTATGCAAGCGAGTGTTATCCTGTCTGTCTTATTTGTCTAATCTGTGTATTTAGCTAAGATCAGCCCATATCCCTTTGGTAGTAGTCAGGATCCTTCTTAGGACTGATTACAGGGTTCAGGGTCTGATAGGAGACAGGGTTAGGTTGGTGACTTGGACCTCTGAACCATTATCAGTACCTCCAAGGTGAGGGATTAGTTAGGACCCCAGTTTAGGGTCAGGTTAGATCCCGGTCCACCTCTTTCCTGTTTCAGCTCATCAAGTCCTCAAGATTAACCCTGGGTTCAGCAGATATCGTGTCAGGTAAATCTATTCTATACTTACATGCTGATGTTACTATACTAGTTGTTGTATAGAGTGTTGTTCCTGTATTAATAGTTTACTGACATTGTATACATATCATTAGACAGCGTGACACTGGTTTTGACTTGGCTTGTATGCTGACCTGTTTCTGTCTTTGGCTTATACGCTACTGATCTTCTCGGCTTGTCTCATACCCTGAGCTTGTTTATTCCGTTTGGTACCACGCTACAGAGTATTGATTGACTCGGCTTGCTTGACTATTCTGCCTCACTGCTGCACGACAGGCCTGCTTTGTCTAGGTGCAGCCCTCCTTCCACTCTATTGGTCTTCTAGTGCATTGAAGCAGCGTGATACCCCCAATCTGCAACTCTACCCCAACATATTAGACTCTTGCCAACCTACCTTCAAAAGGAACCTGAAGACCTACCTCTTCTGACAAGCCGACAACCTGCAGTAACCACTGATCCACCAAACCACTGCACGATCAGCTTTACCCTCACCTACTGTATCCTCACTCATCCCTTGTATATTGTGAGCCCTCGTGGGCAGGGTCCTCTCTCCTGTACCAGTAGTGACTTCTATTGTTTAAGATTACTGTACTGGTTTTTATTATTTATACCTCTTTTCACATGTGAAGCACCATGGAATAAATTGCGCTATAATGATAGGTATTAGACCAACCAGTAATCATGTTTCCAAAAGTCCATCCTGACAGCACCAAGGAGGACGTCCTTCATCTCCTTGCAGGGACAGGAAGAACACACAAGAGGTTAAAAGGCCCTCCCCGCCCACCTTCCTCAGTGTTTTACCAACTACCACACTGTGGCTGATGCAACTTAACACTTTATTTACAGTATCATATTACAGCATATGACATAATACCAACTCAGGGAGGGAACTATCCGTGCTGTCAGGATGGACTCCTGGAAACATGATTACCGGTAAGTCTAATGCCTATTTTCCAGGACGTCCCTCCTGACAGCACGAGGGAGAATACCAAAGTACCTTCTCATGGGGGGATAACTGCCTGTAGGACCATTCTACCAAAAGCAGTCTGTTGACTAGACAATACATCTAGCTTGTAATGCTTACAAAATGTGTCCAGCCTGGACCAAGTTGCGGCCCTACAAATTTGGTTTACTGATGCCCCAGCCCTTTCTGCCCAGGAGGTTGATAGTGCACGAGTAGAGTGGGCTTTCAACCCCTCTGGGGGGCTGATGCCGAGATAGAAAGGCCAGACTAATCAAAGATGTTATCCACCTCGCGATAGAGGATTTTGAGGCCTTTTTCCCTCTATTTTTCCCCCTGAATAGGATAAATAGATTATGGTCCTGCCTCCAACTGTGTTTGGCCCTGATATAATCCATGATCGCCTGTCGCACGTCTAAGTCATGTAGTGCTCGCCCTTTATCATTTGATGGATTTTCGCAAAACGAGGGCAGGACGATTTCCTGGTTTAGGTTGTTTACGGACACGATCTTGGGCAAGAAAGTGGAGTCTAGTTTCATAACTATCAGGTCTTCCCAAATTCGGAGGTATGGATCTCGAATAGATAAGGCTTGTATTTCACTTATGCGTTTTGCCGTGGTGATGGCCACTAGAAATACTACCTTCCTGGTTCGGTGAGAGATGGACATCTGCTGTCCCTGAGTGAAAGGATCTGAACAACGGGACCGCAGAACAAGGCTAAGGTCCCACGGGGCACTGATCTCCTAACTGTGGGACGTAATCGCTGGGTTGCCCTGACAAATCTTATTACCCAGGGATCGGATGCCAGGGGGTAGTCTAGGAACGTGCTTAAAGCCGAGATCTGGACTTTTAGCGTACTGGGCCTAAGTCCCTTATTAACGTCTACTTGAAGGATGTCTAAGATTTTTGAATATTGGATTATCCTTCTGGTAGATCGGACCTGCCACCCTCTAAAATAAAATAAAATTATTAATAATGATGAGCGAGTATACTCGTTGCTCGGGTCTTCCCAAGCATGCTCAGGTGTCCTCTGAGTATTTTGTCCCCATTAGCAGCGCCGGCTCCAGGTTATTATGGGCCCCGGGCGAAAGAGCCTCAGTGGGCCCCTTTAACACAGACCACGATTCATGATGCACAGATACTGCAGAGAAATATAGATACAGTACAATGCCAAATACTTCACTTCTTCCATTACATGAGTGATACCTATTGTAAATTGTACAATAGCTCAAAAACCGCCAAATCCTCGCAGCGCACAGTACAGACTGTACAGTACAGTCCTCCACAATATTATGGGCACCACATAGTCTCCCCCTCATCACCCATATAATACCCCATGCAGGATGTCACCCCCCATCCCCGGCCTATATAATGCTCCATACAGAATACTGGACCCTAAATAATGCTCCATACAGGATACTGGTCCCCATATAATGCTCCATACAGGATACTGGTCCCTATATAATGCTCCATACAAAATATGGAGCTCTCCTCTGCGCTGTACTGCGTTCTGCACTGTTACGGCTCAGGAAAAGGCTCTGTGGAAAGACTCCCCATTATCATCTTCATTGCTTCCCCATCATCATCAATGCCTGCCCGTCATCATCATCGCCTCCCCATCATTATCATTGCCTCCCCATCATCAATGCCTGCCCATCATCATCATCGCCTCTACATGATTATCATTGCCTCCACATCATCATCATTATCATTGCCTCCCCATTAATATCATCATCATTGCCTTCCCATTATCATTGCCTCCCCATCATCATCATTATCATTGCCTCCCCATTAATATCATCATCATCGCCTCCCCATCATTATCATTGCCTCCCCATCATCAATGCCCTTAAGATGTCCCGCTCAGGATCCAAGCCGACAAGTGGAGTCTCCCCGGGTGCTGATGATAGACCGGCCCCTGGTGAATGAGGTCCTCTCTTTCTGGGTGTAGCAGTGGTTGATCTTACCCCTTGATTCCCAGTAGCGGAAACCAACTCCTTTTTGGCCAATAAGGCACAATCAGTAAGACTCTCGCCTGGTCTTCCTGTATCTTTCTGAGGATGGCTGGGATGAGAGCTATCGGTGGAAACGCATAGGAGAGGGATTGGCCCCACTTCTGACTTAGAGCGTCACACCTTCTGGGTTGTCCAGCGGATGTAGAGAGTAGAATCTGTCCGTCTTGGCATTCTTCCTGGTTGCGAAGAGATCTATCTGAGGCCTTCCCACCGAAGACATAGGTTCTGGAATACTTCCGGGTTCAACTCCCACTCTGTTGGCCAGATCTTCCGCCTGCTCAGATAGTCTGCTACTGTGTTCTGGGACCCTTCGAGATGAACGGCTGTTATGGAAAAAAACTGTCCTTTCTGCCTAAGAAAATTTTTTTCTTGAGAGCTCCTGGAGCGTCTGATGTCTGGTTCCCCCTTGGTGGCGCAGAAAGGATACCGCCGTCACGTTGTCCGACAGAATTTTTACATGTTGGTCTTTTAGTCGGGTCCGGTTCTGCCTTAGGGCTTCCCATGTGGCATAGAGTTCTTTGTAATTGGAGGTGCTGGTCCGCAGGTCTGCCGGCCACTCTCCCTGAAGAATTATTCCTTCTAAATGCACACCCAAACCCTATTTGCTGGTGTCCGTAGTGATTACTATGCATGGGGAGGTGATCCATCGGACACCCTTCCTTAGGTTCTCCAACTGACTCCACCACACCAGGGACTTTTTGGTTACCGGGGACAAGGATATTTTCTTGTCGAGGGAACTCTGACAATAATCCCAGGCGGCCAGGACTTCCTTCTGTAAGGTCTTTGAGTGAAGCTGAGCCCAACGAACACAGGGGATGCATGATGTCATGAGCCCCAGTACTCACATCGCCGACCTGATGGAAATCCGGCCCTTCTGGAGTTCTTTCACGCTGTCTCTTACCACTGTCTGTTTTTCTAGCGGTAAAAAGGAAGTTCTGGTGTTGGAATCCAAAAGTACTCCTAAAAAGATCTTTCTTCTTCCCGGCACCAAATCTGATTTTCATCTGTTTATTATCCAGCCGAGGGTTTTTAAGACCACTATCGTCTTCTGTGTGTGTGTCGCTGCAGTTCCTCTTTTGAACCTGCCACTAACAGAAAGTTGTCCAGATATGGGATGATGATTATCCCTTGACTTCTTAGAAAGGCTACAATTTCTGAGATCAGCTTGGTAAAGACTCGAGGAGCCGGGGCCAGGCCGAAGGGAAGACACTGGAATTGAAAGTGACAGGTCCGATCCGGAAGCTTTACCGCAAATCTCAGGTATTTTTGTGATGTTGGGTGGACCGGTACCTGATAGTAAGCACTCTTTAGATCCAGAGTGCACATCAGGGCATTTTTGTCTATCAGATGGATTGTGAACCTGATTGACTCCATACGAAATTTTTTGTACGTGACCCAGGCATTTAGTGGTTTTAGATTTATAATCGTGCGAGATTCTCCGGATGGTTTTATAATGGAGAATAGGGACAAATAGTGACCTGACCCTATTTCTGCTAGGGGCACCGGAATTATAACGGCTGATTTTGCTAGGTTTAGTGAGTTTCTATAGTCAGGGGAGAAAGGGATCTCTCGGAGGGAGGGGAGGAAAATTCAATTTGGTAACCCTCTGCTATGGTCTTCAACACCCATTGATTCTGAGTGATCTGAGACCATTGGGCCCTGAATTCTCTGAGCCGACCCCCTATGTAGGCATAGTCATGATCTTCTGGGTCTCGTGCGTGATCCAAATAGGGATCCTCTAGTTTTCCTGACTCTAGACAGGGTATTTCCAAAGGGACCCCTTTGAGACCTCTCCAGCATTCTGTAGTCGTACTGTCTCCTGAGACCACTAGGTCTACGAAAGGACTGATGCCTCGAACCTTTCTCCTCTGGGAACCCTCTCTTTTTATCCGACGCCTTTTCAAGTATTTCATCCAGTGCCGGTCCGAAGACTTTTAGCCCAGAGAAGGGAAGGGAACAGAGCTTGTTCTTTGATGCTCCATCCCCGACCATGTTTTTAACCCAATAGCTCTGCGTGCCGAGTTGGTCAGCGAGCTATTTCGAGCAGAGAATCTTATGGATTCTGCCGATGCATCAGCTAAAAAGGCCGTAGCCGACTTCATGAGTGGCAGGGAGGCCAATATTTCCTCTCTAGGGGTTTTGTTAGTAAGATGCTCTTCTAACTGCCCCACCCATAAAAATATAGATCTTGCTACCGAAGTAGCTGCTACATTCGTCTTAATTATGGCTGTAGATGTCTCCCTGGCTCGTCTTAACAAATTGTCCGCTTTTCTGTCCATAGGATCCCTTGAGGCTGGACGAATCCTCAAACGGGATGGACGTTTTCCTGGCAACTTTAGCCACTGGAACGTCAATTTTGGGAACCTCTTCCAAGACCTTTATGTTGTCTGGGTCGAAGGGGAGACGTCTTTTAAAGTCTTGGGGTATTACAGGACGCTTCTCTGCTTCCTCCCATTCTTCCAGGATCATGGCCCGCACGTGGTCATTTACTGGGAACACTCGTTGCCTCTGCGCCCTGAGGCCGCCAAACATCATGTCCTGTCTGGACTGTGGTTTCTGGACCTCCTCTATCTGCATTGTGTCCCTGACTGCCTGAATCAGGTCATCTGTATTGTCGGCTGAGAAGAGGTATCTTTTGCTTCACTCTGGCTCATCTGAGCACACCTCGCCCTCCTCCTGGTCAGACTCTCGGGAATAGGCATCCTCCTCTGAGGTTAGTTCCATCTCCCACCTGGCCGTTTTGCCATGGGACCCGGACTGGGGGGTTGTGGATGGGCAAAGGTGGCCATGGAAGCCTGGACCTCCTCCCGTATCATGGACCTCATCTCCAAAAGGAGAGACGGCTGTTCCTCCTTCATGACTTTAGTCATGCAGGTGTGACAGAGAAGCTTTTTATATCTGCTCGGGAGCTTTGTTGTGCATATAGGGCACCTATTTGACTTCCCCATGGCCTTCCCCGTCTGTTTAGTCGTAGGTAGGGGTGTCGCTTGAAGTCCCTTTTTCTGCTTAGTGCAAGAAGGGAATAGTCAGGGCTCAGGTCCGGTACAGTCAGGGTTCCGGGTGGTCTTTTTGCGCACAGCGCACTTACCCCGTCCAGCTCGACTTTACCAGGGTCCTCCATGGTGATCGTGCTGCCGTTAGCCCCTGCAAGATCAGGGAGGTAACTGCCTGCCTGTCTCACTGCACTGCGCTCGTTTCTCCGGAGCACACGCCGGCCTTTCACTTCTGGACTGTGACGTAACCAGAAGTGCGTCGTGTCTCCTTTCCCCCTCACTTCCGGTCCTCGCGCTGGCGCCCGGCGTCGGAGCAGAGATCCTCCGCAGTGGGAGAAAGCGGCTCTACCTGGGGCCTCGTCCTGCCCCTGATCTCTGCGGCTGAGGGACCCCCACCCAGTAGGGTTTCAGCATCGGGGCTGCTTGACAGGAGGGAAGGTTTGGACGAGCCGCCCGATCCCCCTGGACCCCTCCGGTAAGACGAATCCTGCTGTGTGTCCCTCCGTGCAGGGACAGGAAAAACACTGAGGAAGGTAGGCGGGGAGGGCCTTTTAACCTCTTGTGTGCTATTCCTGTCCCTGCAAGGAGATGAAGGACGTTCTCCCTGGTGCTATCAGGAGGGACGTCCTGGAAAATAATAATTAATAATAATAATAATAATGGACCCCATATATTGCTCCATACAGAATAATGAGCCCCATATATTGCTCCATTCAGTATAATGGGCGCCATATGTTTTGCTCCATACAGTATAATAAGCCCCATATAATGCTCCATATAGTATAATGAGCCACATATATTGCTGCATAAAGAATAATGGGCTCCATATAATGCTCTATACAGTCTAATGAGCCCATACAATGCTCCAAACAGTATATTGAGCCCCATATAATGCTCCATATAGTAGATTGGTCCCATATATTGCTCCATACAGAATAATGGACCCCATATATTGCTCTATTCAGTATAATGAGCCCCATACAATGCTCCAAACAGTATATTGAGCCCCATATAATACTCCATACAGTATAATGAGCCAGATATATTGCTTTATATATAATGGTTAACCAAATAACAAAACAGGCCTATATTGGCCACGCTTCCAACATTACCAGTATCCAAAAACGAAAGGAAGCAAAAAGCAGCTATAGACAAAAGGTGTACTTTATTAAATTCAGACAGAAAACAGGTTTTTAAAATGCATAAAAAAAGGGGTAAAGTGAGTGACAAGGAGGCTCCACATATAAAGGTCAGCGGTGAGTTAATACTGCAATAGTATAATTAACTGCATGGCTGGAGACATCAACCTATAGGGCATTCATATTTCTATGTGGAATATCCTTGCATATTGGAGGTGCACTCCTATACAATGCACGGTACTTAGTATATTTACATCAATGTATAGCAATAATCAAGGAATGCATGTTTAATCCCTTACAGTAATAATAGATTTGATTACCTATCATGTAGAGAGATTAGGAACCATAAATGGGAAACCTATAATATGCCTGAATAAGTGCAATCATATGTCCATGTCAAGATGGGTGGTATTCGCATGTGCCAATAAAGTAAACTCTTAAAGTAGAAAATAAGGAAGAAGACTCCTAGGCATGTATACATATAAATCATTAAAAGTTCTGTATAGCCACGTAAGCACCACACATCCTGACCACACTAGTAGGCATGACAAATGGAAAAGACACCTGGACCATAGGTATAAAGATAAATCAGATAGTCATCTGTAACGACCTTGATGGAGTGGGGTATGGGTTGCGCTACTTACGCTCCGTACAAAAGCGGCTTCGCTCCATACACACATCTCTGCTACATACTCTCCGTACACACCTCTGCTACATACTCTCCGTACACACAGCTCCGCTACATACTCTCCATACACACATCTCTGCTACATACTCTCCGTACACACAGCTCTGCTACATACTCTCCATACACACAGCTCCGCTACGTACGCTTCGTACACACAGCTCCACTACATACGCTCCATATACACATCTCTGCTACATACGCTCCGTACACACATCTCTGCTACATATGCTCCGTACACACATCTCTGCTACATCGCTCCATACACGTCTCCGCTACATACCCTCCGTACACGTCTCCGCTACATACGCTCCGTACACACATCTCTGCTACATACGCTCCGTACACACATCTCTGCTACATACGCTCCGTACACACATCTCTGCTACATACGCTCCGTACACACATCTCTGCTACATACGCTCTGTACACGTCTCCGCTACATACCCTCAATACACGTCTCCGCTACTTACGCTCCGTACAAACATCTCTCCTACATACGCTCCACACACACATCTCCGCTACATACGCTCCGTACACACATCTCCGCTACATACGCTCCGTACACACATCTCTGCTACATACACCCCGTACACGCATGGCTCTGCTCCGTTCATCTCGTACACACGGCTCCGCTCCGTACACCTCGTACACACGGCTCCGCTCCGTACACCTCGTACACACGGCTCCGCTCCATACACCTCGTCAGGGCCGGCGTCAGCACCCGGCACACCCGGGCAAGTGCCGGGGCCCTGAGCAGGCTGGGGGGCCCACTCGCCGTCTGGCACCCCTGCGCCCGTTAGCGGAGGAGAGCGGTGTCAGCACCGCCACTGGGCCCCCCCCCGCTTGCTCAGGGCCCCGGCATCAGCTGGCACAATACTTACCTCTCCCGTGCCTCCGCTGCCGCAGCCCCGGGCTCCAGGGGGCGCCGGCGCTTCCTCTCACAGCGCGCCGCTGAATGACGTCATCATTCAGCGGCCGGCTGTGGCAGAGAGTGCGCGGACATCGGACAGGTAAGACGTGTGTGTGTCTCTGTGTGTGTCTGTGCGTATGTAGTGCGGTGCTTTGTGTGTGTATGTGTGTATAAGTATGTGAGAGAGTGCTTGTGTGCTGTCTGTGTGTGATGATGGGCAGGCATTGCTGATAATGGGGAGGCATTGATGATGATGATGGGGAGAAGATGATGATAATGGGCAGGCATTGATGATAATGGGCAGGCATTGATGATGGGGAGAAGATGATGATGGGCAGGCCTTGCTGATAATGGGGAGGCATTGATGATGATGGGGAGAAGATGATGATAATGGGCAGGCATTGATGATGGGGAGAAGATGATGATGGGCAGGCATTGATGATGATGGGGAGGAGATGATGATGGGCAGGCATTGATGATAATGGGGAGGCCATGATGATGATGGGGAGGCAATGATGATGATAACGAGGCAATGATGATGATGGGGAGGCAATCATGATGATAATTGGGAGTCTTTCCACAGCGCCCTTTCCTGAGCCGTAACAGTGCAGAACGCAGTACAGCGCAGAGGAGAGCTCCATATTTTGTATGGAGCATTATATGGGGACCAGTATCCTGTATGGAGCATTATATGGGGACCAGTATCCTGTATGGAGCATTATATTGGGTCCAGTATCCTGTATGGAGCATTATATTGGGTCCAGTATTCTGTATGGAGCATTATATGGGGGGTGACATCCTGCATGGGGTATTATATGGGTGATGAGGGGGGAGACTGTGGTGCCCATAATATTGTATGGAGGACTGTACTGTCCAGTCTGTTCTGTGCGCTGTGAGGATTTGGCGGTTTTTGAGCTACTGTACAATTTACAATAGATATCACTCATGTAATGTAAGAAGAGAAGTACTTGGCATTGTACTGTACCCATATTTCTCTGCTGTATCTGTGCATCATGAATCGTGGTCTGTGTTAAAGGGGCCCACTGAGGCTCCTTCGCCCGGGGCCCATAAAAACCTGGAGCCGGCCCTGCACCTCGTACACACACATGGTTCCTCTCCGTTTACCGTTTACCTCATACACACATCTCCGCTACATACGCCCCATATACGCATGTCTCTGCTCCGTACACCTCATACACGAACGGCTCCGCTCCGTACATCTCGTATACACGTGGCTCTGCTCCGTACACACGCGGCTCCGCTCCGTACACACCGTATACACACGGCTCCGTTCCGTACACCTTGTACACACACGGCTCCGCTCTATACACCTCGTACAGACGCGGCTCTGCTCCATACACCTCGTACACACGAGGCTCCGCTCCGTACACCTCGTACACACACATGGTTCCTCTTCGTCCACCTCGTACACGGCTCCGCTCCGTACACCTCTTACACACGTGGCTCCACTCCGTACACCTCGTACACACAGGGCTCCACTCCGTACACCTCGTATACACACACGGCTCCGCTCCGTACACTTCGTACAGACGGCTCCGCTCCGTACACCTCGTACACACAAGGCTCCGCTCCGTACACACACGGCTCCGCTCCGTACACCTCGTACACCTGACTCCGCTCAGTACAGCTCGTACACACGGCTCCGCTCCGTACACCTCGTACACACGCGGCTCCGCTCCGTACACCTCGTACACACACGGCTCCGCTCCGTACACCTGGTATACACACGACTCCGCTCAGTACAGCTCTTACACACGGCTCCACTCCGTACACCTCGTACACACACGGCTCCGCTCCGTACATCTTGTACACACACGGCTCCGCTCCGTACACCTCGTACAGACACGGCTCCGCTCCATACACCTCGTACACACACGGCTCCGCTCCGTACACCTGGTATACACACGACTCCGCTCAGTACAGCTCTTTCACACGGCTCCGCTCCGTACACCTCGTACACACACAGCTCCGCTCAGTACACCTTGTACACACACGACTCTGCTACATCCACCCTGTAAACCCCTCCTGACCCCACACAGAAACTTCCCCTCATCCAGCACCATGACAACCAGCACAGCAGAGTCCTGCATCCACTGAGGCCCCTGATCATGTGACCCCTGACTCCTCCCCTCCTGTGACCTCATCACAGGTCCTGTGCGCATAGAGCAGCCATATGGTAAATGCTAGACTGTATGGGCTCCTGCCAGGTGTGACGTCTTTCCGGGGGCGTGTCATACCAGGAGGGGGCGTGGTCTGCCAAAGCCAGGAAGAGGGTTGAGCCTAGACTGTATGGGCTCCTGCCAGGTACAGTGCCTACAAGTAGTATTCAACCCCCTGCAGATTTAGCTGGTTTGATAAGATGCAAATAAGTTAGAGCCTTCAAACTGCAAACGAGAGTAGGATTTATTAACAGAAGCATAAATCTTACAAAACAAAAAGTTATGTTGCTCAGTTGAATTTTAATAAATTTTAAACATAAAAGTGTGGGTCAATTATTATACAACCCCTGTGTTTAATATTTCGTGGAATAACCCTTGTTTGCAATTACAGCTAATAATCGTCTTTTATAAGACCTGATCAGGCTGGCACAGGTCTGTGCAGTTATCTTGGCCCACTCCTCCATGCAGATCTTCTCCAAGTTATCTAGGTTCTTTGGGTGTCTCATGTGGACTTTAACCCCTTCATGACCTGGCCATTTTGTGCAATTCTGACCAGTGTCCCTTTATGAGGTAATAACTCAGGAACGCTTCAACAGATCCTAGCGATTCTGAGATTGTTTTTTTGTGACATATTGGGCTTCATGTTCGTGGTAAATTTAGTTCGATAATTTTGGCATTTATTTGTGATAAAAATGGAAATTTGGTGAAAATGTTTAAAATTTGGCAATTTTCAAATTTTGAATTTTTATTCTTTTAAACCAGAGAGTTATGTGACACAAAATAGTTAATAAATTACATTTCCCACTTGTGTTCTTTGCATCAGCACAATTTTGGAAGCAAAAATTTTTTTTTGTAGGAAGTTATAAGGGTTAAAAGTGGACCATCGATTTATCATTTTTACAGCAAAATTTAAAACATTTTTTTAGGGACCACCTCACATTTGAAGACACTTTTGAGGGGTCTATATGTTAGCAAATACCCAAAAGTGACACCATTATAAAAACTGCACCCCTCAAGGTACTCAAAACGACATTCAAGAAGATTATTAACCCTTCATGTGCTGCACAGGAACTAAAGCAACGTGGAAGGAAAAAATGGACATTTTAATTTTTCCAACAAAAATTTTATTTTAGCATCAATTTTTTCATTTTTGCATGGGCAACAGGATAAAATGGATCCTAAAATTTGTTGGGCAATTGCTCCTGAGTACACAGATACCTCATATGTTGTCATAAACCACTGTTTGGGCGCACGGCAGGGCTCAGAAGGGAAGGAGCGCCATTTGACTTTAATGGAAATTATCTCCAATCGTTATCGGACACCATGTCGTGTTTGGAGAGCCCCTGTGTGCCTAAACTTTGGAGCTCCCCCACAAATGACCCCATTTTGGAAACAAGACCCCTAAGGAACTTATTTAGATGCACAGTGAGCACTTTGAACCCCAGGTGCTATACAGAAGTTTATAACGCACAGCCTTGAAAATAAAAAATCATATTTTTCCTCAAAAAATGATTTTTTTAGCCCCCTATTTTTTTATTTTCATAAGGGTAACAGGAGAAATTGGACACCAAAAGTTGTTGTACAGTTTGTCCTGAGTACACTGGTACCCCATAGTGGGAGAAAACTACTGTATGGGCACACGTCGGGGCTCGGAAGGGAAGTAGTGTTTTGAAATGCCGACTTGATGGAATGGTCTGTGGGCATCATGTTACGTTTGCAGAGCCCATCATGTGCCTAAACAGTAGAAACCCACCCAAGTGACCCCATTTTTGAAACTAGATCCCCCAAGGAACTCCTCTAGATGTGTGGTGAGCACTTTGAATCTCCAAGTTCTTCACAGAAGTTTATAATGCAGAGCTGTGAAAATAAAAAATCATTTTTTTTCGACAAAAAAAATTTTTTAGTCCCCAATTTTTTTTTTCCAAGAGTAACTGGAGAAACTAGACCCCCAAAGTTCTTGTGCAATTTTTTATGAGTACGCTGATACCCCATATGTGGGGTTAAACCACTGTTTGGGCACACGTCGGGGCTCGGAATAAAGGGAGGACTGTTTCACTTTTAACAGCCAATCAGAGCGATCGTAGCCACGTAGGGGTTAAGCCAACCCCCCTGTGGTGAAGCACAAAGGGTCTTGTGCCTGCGTGTTGGGTAACCTTTCAGTGACCCCGGTCACCCGACCCGCAGTAACGCGATCCTTTCATGACACATACGCTGTGTCACAGGTCATGAAGGGGTTAATCTTGAGCTCCTTCCACAAGTTTTCAATTGGGTTAAGGTCAGGAGACTGACTAGGCCACTCCAACACCTTGACTTTTTCCCTCTTGAACCAGGCCTTGGTTTTCTTGGCTGTGTGCTTTGGGTCGTTGTCTTGTTGGAAGATGAAATTACGACCCATCTTAAGATCCTTGATGGAGGAGCGGAGGTTCTTGGCCAAAATCTCCAGGTAGGCCGTGCTATCCATCCTCCCATGGATGCGGACCAGATGGCCAGGCCCCTTGGCTGAGAAACATGCTGCCACCACCATGCTTGACTGTAGGGATGGTATTCTTGGTGTCGTATGCAGTGCCATCCAGTCTCCAAACGTCATGTGTGTGGTTGGCACCAAAGATCTCGATCTTGGTCTCATCAGACCATAAAACCTTGAACCAGTCTGTCTCAGAGTCCTCCAAGTGATCATGAGCAAACTGTAGACGAGTCTTGACATGACGCTTTGAAAGTAAAGGTACCTTACGGGCTCGTCTGGAACGGAGACCATTGCGGTGGAGTACGTTACTTATGGTATTGACTGAAACCAATGTCCCCACTGCCATGAGATCTTCCCGGAGCTCCTTCCTTGTTGTCCTTGGGTTAGCCTTGACTCTTCGGACAAGCCTGGCCTCGGCACAGGAGGAAACTTTCAAAGGCTGTCCAGGCCGTGGAAGGCTAACAGTAGTTCCATAAGCCTTCCACTTACGGATGATGCTCCCAACAGTGGAGACAGGTAGGCCCAACTCCTTGGAAAGGGTTTTGTACCCCTTGCCAGCCTTGTGACCCTCCACAATCTTGTCTCTGATGGCCTTGGAATGCTCCTTTGTCTTTCCCATGTTGACCATGTATGAGTGCTGTTGACAAGTTTGGGGAGGGTCTTAAATAGTCAGAAAAGGCTGGCAAAAGAGATCATTAATCCACACATGTGAAGCTCATTATTCTTGGTGCCTGAACTACTTCTTAATACTTTAGGGGGACCAAACAGAATTCTTGTGGTTTGAGGGGTTGAATAATAAATGACACTCTGAATTAACTTTTAACGTTTTTTTTTTTAAAAAAAAATTAAAAATTTTTTTTTTGCTGCAGTGCATTTCCACTTCCAGGCTGATCTACAGTACAAATGTCACAATGCCAAGTTAATTCCGCATGTGTCAACCAGCTAAATCTGCAGGGAGTTGAATACTACTTGTAGGCACTGTATATATTACTGTAGATATAGACTATACAGGCTCCTGTCAGGTATATATTACTGTAGATATAGACTGTACGGGCTCCTGTCAGGTATATATTACTGTAGATATAGACTGTATGGGCTCCTGTCAGGTATATATTATTGTAGATATAGACTGTATGGGCTCCTGTCAGGTATATATTATTGTAGATATAGACTGGATGGGCTCCTGTCAGGTATATATTACTGTAGATATAGACTGTACGTGCTCCTGTCAGGTATATATTATTGTAGATACAGACTGTATGGGCTCCTGTCAGGTATATATTATTGTAGCTATAGCCTTTATGGGCTCCTGTCAGGTATATATTATTGTAGATATAGACTGTATGGGCTCCTGTCAGGTATATATTACTGTAGATATAGACTGTACGGGCTCCTGTCAGGTATATATTACTGTAGATATAGACTGTACGGGCTCCTGTCAGGTATATATTACTGTAGATATAGACTGTATAGGCTCCTGTCAGGTATATATTACTGTAGATATAGACTGTATGGGCTCCTGTCAGGTATATGTTATTGTAGATATAGACTGTATGGGCTCCTGTCAGGTATATGTTATTGTAGATATAGACTGTATGGGCTCCTGTCAGGTATATATTACTGTAGATATAGACTGTATGGGCTCCTGTCAGGTATATATTACTGTAGATATAGACTGTATGGGCTCCTGTCAGGTATATATTATTGTAGATATAGACTGTACGGCCTCCTGTCAGGTATATATTACTGTAGATACAGACTGTATGGGCTCCTGTCAGGTATATATTACTGTAGATACAGACTGTACGGGCTCCTGTCAGGTATATATTTCTGTAGATATAGACTGTACTGGCTCCTGTCAGGTATATATTATTGTAGATATAGACTGTACTGGCTCCTGTCAGGTATATATTACTGTAGATATAGACTGTACGGGCTCCTGTCAGGTATATATTACTGTAGATATAGACTGTACTGGCTCCTGTCAGGTATATATTATTGTAGATATAGACTGTACTGGCTCCTGTCAGGTATATATTACTGTAGATATAGACTGTACAGGCTCCTGTCAGGTATATATTACTGTAGATATAGACTGTACAGGCTCCTGTCAGGTATATATTACTGTAGATATAGACTGTATGGGCTCCTGTCAGGTATATATTACTGTAGATATAGAATGTACGGGCTCCTGTCAGGTATATATTACTGTAGATATAGACTGTATGGGCTCCTGTCAGGTATATATTACTGTAGATAGACTGTACGGGCTCCTGTCAGGTATATATTACTGTAGATATAGACTGTACGGGCTCCTGTCAGGTATATATTACTGTAGATATAGACTGTACAGGCTCCTGTCAGGTATATATTACTGTAGATATAGACTGTATGGGCTCCTGTCAGGTATATATTACTGTAGATATAGACTGTACGGGCTCCTGTCAGGTATATATTACTGTAGATATAGACTGTACAGGCTCCTGTCAGGTATATATTACTGTAGATATAGACTGTACAGGCTCCTGTCAGGTATATATTACTGTAGATATAGACTGTATGGGCTCCTGTCAGGTATATATTACTGTAGATATAGAATGTACGGGCTCCTGTCAGGTATATATTACTGTAGATATAGACTGTATGGGCTCCTATCAGGTATATGTTATTGTAGATATAGACTGTATGGGCTCCTGTCAGGTATATATTATTGTAGATATAGACTGTATGGGCTCCTGTCAGGTATATATTACTGTAGATATAGACTGTACGGGCTCCTGTCAGGTATATATTACTGTAGATATAGACTGTATGGGTGTCACGCTGTATAGCAGATATATATATGTGATGACAATAATCTATATCAAAAGGGCAACATACTATATAACATGCGCATAGCTATATGATAACATAGATTTACCTGACAGAAAGTCCAGTGGGTCAAAACGGAATCCGTTATACGCTGTCTCCGGCTAGAGGGTGACCGGGGTCTAAGCTGACCCTAACTGGGGTCCTAACTAATCCCTCAACCTGGAGGTACTGTTAAAGGTACAGAGGTCCAGGCCACCAGCGTAAACCCTGTCTCCTATCAATCCCTGCCAACTGTATTCTAGTCCTAAGAAGGACCCTGAATACCACCAAAGGGAATGACCGGGTAACGGTTAATGAACAGAAAGACATACAAGAAAGATAAGAAATAAAGTAAATAAAGTCTTACATACAACACTCACACACAGTAGGAACACCTAAGGTCTCAGAGATAAACTATAAGCTATAAGAGTAAAAACAACTAAGGAGCTCTTAGCTTAAGTATTCTCAGAACCGCTCCAGTCTGCTAAACTATATGAATGCTTTCACCGGCATCTAACACCCAGACTGGCAGAAATATAAAGGAAACTAATTAGAACATAATCAAAAGCAGCCGGGCGAGGCTGCACCTAGCCTTAGCAAAGAGCTAGGAAAAATTAACTCTCTCATTACCAAAAAACAAAGAAACAGCAGCTCAGCTGTGAGAAGTCAGAATGTGCAATCGCGACGATCTTCATGGCGATGCACCCATGACAGTACCCCCCTTCTACGAGGGGCCTCCGGACCCTCATGACCAGGTCTGTCCGGGTGAGTTGTGTGAAAGGTCCGAACCAATCGATCTGCGTTAACATCAGACGCAGGGACCCACGTCCTCTCCTCAGGACCATACCCCCTCCAATGAACTTCCACGTTATCATTGACTACCACTGAAGGAGGAGGTAGAGGTGACGGTATGACTGGTGCCACATACTTTTTAAGTAATGACTTGTGAAACACATTATGAATTTTAAACGTAGGAGGGAGGTCCAGACGAAATGCCACAGGATTAATTATGGAACTGATCCTGTATGGCCCGATGAATCTGGGACCCAACCTCCAGGAGGGAACTTTAAGTTTTATATTCCTGGTAGACAACCAAACCAGATCGTTCACCTTCAGATCTAAACCAGAAACTCTCCTCCTATCAGCCATCCGTTTGTAAGGGTTCTCCGTAACCTTCAGTCTTAAGCGATCTGGAACTATCAGTCTCCCTGGAAGTCCCACAGGGGCGTCCCCCTGAGCCCCCAATACCTCCCCCTCAAGCTCAGAGCATACAGCTGACACTACAACTCCCTCCTGAGGAATAGGAACCGGATCATCCGTCTTCCCGACCTCTGGGAAAGTACGAGATAAGGCATCAGGAAGCAACTTTATTGAGCAGTCATATGTGCGATGAGGAGGTAACTCCTTACACCCCTCCTCTGAGAACTTCTCCCAAAAGTCCTCCAGAAAAGGAGGCAAAGTCCTAGGCACAACCGCACCGATGACCGTGCTCATACAGTTATTCTTGCAAAATTCACCCCACTGGCTTATCTTTCTGGATTGCCAATCAATCACTGGGTTATGTTTAGCCAACCAAGGAAGTCCCAACACAATAGGAGCAGGCAGACCCTCCAACACATAACAAGACAATTGCTCTTTATGTATTGCCCCTACTCGAAGATCTATGTTATGAACAGCTTGTACCAAGCTACCTTGACCAAGAGGTCTAGAATCAATAGAGAGTATAGGGACCGGTTTGGCCAATACACTCAGTTGCATACCATGCACCTGGGCAAACCGAGTGTCCACCAGATTAGCCCCGGACCCACTATCAAGAAAAACAGAAATCCTCTCAGTTCTAGTACCAATCACCACCTCCGCAGGCACGAGAAACTGAGAGGGATTTGGGGACGAAATACACACTCCCAGGTTAACTCCTTGGTTCAAAGAGGTCCGGGATGGACACCCCCAACAAAATGTCCCTCTCTCCCGCAAAAGAAACACCTTCTAGTCTTGCGGCTCACCGCTGATTCCCTCCTACAAAATGATGTCCCTCCCAACTGCATGGGTTCCTCAGAACAGACCAGGGAACCTCAGTATAAGGGACTTTAGTAGTAGGTGGAGTCATCACGGGGGGCGGAGTTACCTCGCGTCTTCCCCGAAGACGTCTATCAATGCGAATAGCGAGGGCCATAGCAGCCTCCAGTGATGGAGGAGAATCATACTGAGCCAACACATCTTTTAATTTGTCAGACAACCCTTGACAAAACTGGCTCCTAAGAGCTGGGTCATTCCACTGAGTATCTGTTGCCCATCTACGGAACTCAGAAGAATATTCCTCCGCTGGACGATTTCCTTGCCGTATTTTACGTAACCTTGTTTCAGCAAGGGAGACTCGATCCGGATCATCATATACCAGACCCAGGGCAGTAAAAAATCGATCCACTGACTGGAGATCTGGGGAGCCTGGAGGAATAGAGAACGCCCAAGATTGAGGGTCCCCTTGTAAGAGCGAGATAACAATTCCCACCCTCTGCTCTTCACTCCCAGATGACCGAGGCCGCAGCCGAAAGTACAATTTACATGCCTCCCGGAAAGTAAAAAATTTGTCCCGCCCACCAGTGAACCTGTCCGGGAGAGCAACCTTAGGTTCAGATCTGGTTTGCTCCGGGGGGGACAAAACCTTGGACTTAATGTCTGCCAACTCCATGGACAATCCCTGCAACTGCCGGGCCAGCTGGGCTACTGGATCCATGATAGCTGGGGAGAATCTTTAGTTTTGGCCGGTGAAAATGTCACGCTGTATAGCAGATATATATATGTGATGACAATAATCTATATCAAAAGGGCAACATACTATATAACATGCGCATAGCTATATGATAACATAGATTTACCTGACAGAAAGTCCAGTGGGTCAAAACGGAATCCGTTATACGCTGTCTCCGGCTAGAGGGTGACCGGGGTCTAAGCTGACCCTAACTGGGGTCCTAACTAATCCCTCAACCTGGAGGTACTGTTAAAGGTACAGAGGTCCAGGCCACCAGCGTAAACCCTGTCTCCTATCAATCCCTGCCAACTGTATTCTAGTCCTAAGAAGGACCCTGAATACCACCAAAGGGAATGACCGGGTAACGGTTAATGAACAGAAAGACATACAAGAAAGATAAGAAATAAAGTAAATAAAGTCTTACATACAACACTCACACACAGTAGGAACACCTAAGGTCTCAGAGATAAACTATAAGCTATAAGAGTAAAAACAACTAAGGAGCTCTTAGCTTAAGTATTCTCAGAACCGCTCCAGTCTGCTAAACTATATGAATGCTTTCACCGGCATCTAACACCCAGACTGGCAGAAATATAAAGGAAACTAATTAGAACATAATCAAAAGCAGCCGGGCGAGGCTGCACCTAGCCTTAGCAAAGAGCTAGGAAAAATTAACTCTCTCATTACCAAAAAACAAAGAAACAGCAGCTCAGCTGTGAGAAGTCAGAATGTGCAATCGCGACGATCTTCATGGCGATGCACCCATGACAATGGGCTCCTGTCAGGTATATATTATTGTAGATATAGACTGTATGGGCTCCTGTCAGGTATATATTACTGTAGATATAGACTGTATGGGCTCCTGTCAGGTGTATATTACTGTAGATATAGACTGTATGGGCTCCTGTCAGGTATATGTTATTGTAGATATAGACTGTATGGGCTCCTGTCAGGTATATATTACTGTAGATATAGACTGTATGGGCTCCTGTCAGGTATATATTACTGTAGATATAGACTGTTATGGGCTCCTGTCAGGTATATATTATTGTAGATATAGACTGTACGGCCTCCTGTCAGGTATATATTACTGTAGATACAGACTGTATGGGCTCCTGTCAGGTATATATTACTGTAGATACAGACTGTACGGGCTCCTGTCAGGTATATATATTTCTGTAGATATAGACTGTACTGGCTCCTGTCAGGTATATATTACTGTAGATACAGACTGTACGGGCTCCTGTCAGGTATATATTACTGTAGATATAGACTGTACTGGCTCCTGTCAGGTATATATTATTGTAGATATAGACTGTACAGGCTCCTGTCAGGTATATATTACTGTAGATATAGACTGTACGGGCTCCTGTCAGGTATATATTACTGTAGATATAGACTGTACAGGCTCCTGTCAGGTATATATTACTGTAGATATAGACTGTATGGGCTCCTGTCAGGTATATATTACTGTAGATATAGAATGTACGGGCTCCTGTCAGGTATATATTACTGTAGATATAGACTGTATGGGCTCCTATCAGGTATATATTACTGTAGATATAGACTGTATGGGCTCCTGTCAGGTATATATTACTGTAGATATAGACTGTATGGCTCCTGTCAGGTATTTATTACTGTAGATATAGACTGTATGGCTCCTGTCAGGTATATAATATTGTAGATATAGACTGTATGGGCTCCTGTCAGGTATATATTACTGTAGATATAGACTGTTTGGGCTCCTGTCAGGTATATATTACTGTAGATATAGACTGTATGGGCTCCTATCAGGTATATATTATTGTAGATATAGACTGTATGGGCTCCTGTCAGGTATATAATATTGTAGATATAGACTGTATGGGCTCCTGTCAGGTATATATTACTGTATATATAGACTGTATGGGCTCCTGTCAGGTATATAATATTGTAGATTATAGACTGTATGGGCTCCTGTCAGGTATATATTACTGTAGATATAGACTGTTGGGCTCCTGTCAGGTATATATTACTGTAGATATAGACTGTATGGGCTCCTATCAGGTATATATTATTGTAGATATAGACTGTATGGGCTCCTGTCAGGTATATATTACTGTAGATATAGACTGTACGGGCTCCTGTCAGGTATATATATTGTAGATATAGACTGTATGGGCTCCTGTCAGGTATATATTACTGTAATATAGACTGTATGGCTCCTGTCAGGTATTTATTACTGTAGATATAGACTGTATGGGCTCCTGTCAGGTATATAATATGTAGATATAGACTGTATGGGCTCCTGTCAGGTATATATTACTGTAGATATAGACTGTTTGGGCTCCTGTCAGGTATATATTACTGTAGATATAGACTGTATGGGCTCCTATCAGGTATATATTATTGTAGATATAGACTGTATGGGCTCCTGTCAGGTATATAATATTGTAGATATAGACTGTATGGGCTCCTGTCAGGTATATATTACTGTATATATAGACTGTATGGGCTCCTGTCAGGTATATAATATTGTAGATATAGACTGTATGGGCTCCTGTCAGGTATATATATACTGTAGATATAGACTGTTTGGGCTCCTGTCAGGTATATATACTGTAGATATAGACTGTATGGGCTCCTATCAGGTATATATTATTGTAGATATAGACTGTATGGGCTCCTGTCAGGTATATATTACTGTAGATATAGAATGTACGGGCTCCTGTCAGGTATATATTACTGTAGATATAGACTGTATGGGCTCCTGTCAGGTATATATTACTGTAAATACAGACTGTATGGGCTCCTGTCAGGTATATATTACTGTAGATATAGACTGTATGGGCTCCTGTCAGGTATATATTACTGTAGATATAGACTGTATGGGCTCCTGTCAGGTATATATTACTGTATATATAGACTGTATGGGCTCCTGTCAGGTATATAATATTGTAGATATAGACTGTATGGGCTCCTGTCAGGTATATATTACTGTAGATATAGACTGTTTGGGCTCCTGTCAGGTATATATTACTGTAGATATAGACTGTATGGGCTCCTGTCAGGTATATATTACTGTAGATATAGACTGTACGGGCTCCTGTCAGGTATATATTACTGAAGATATAGACTGTACGGGCTCCTGTCAGGTATATATTACTGAAGATGCTAGACTGTATGGGCTCCTTCCAGGTATATATTACTGTATAGACTGTACAGGCTCCTGTCAGGTATATATTACTGTAGATATAGACTGTTTGGGCTCCTGTCAGGTATATATTATTGTAGATATGGACTGTATGGGCTCCAGTCAGGTATATATTACTGTAGATAAAGACTGTATGGGCTCCTGTCAGGTATATAATATGTAGATATAGACTGTATGGGCTCCTGTCAGGTATATATTACTGTAGATATAGACTGTTTGGGCTCCTGTCAGGTATATATATTACTGTAGATATAGACTGTATGGGCTCCTGTCAGGTATATATTACTGTAGATATAGACTGTATGGGCTCCTATCAGGTATATATTATTGTAGATATAGACTGTATGGGCTCCTGTCAGGAATATATTACTGTATAGTCTGTATGGGCTCCTGTCAGGTATATATTGTAGATATAGACTGTACAGGCTCCTGTCAGGTATATATTACTGTAGATATAGACTGTTTGGGCTCCTGTCAGGTATATATTACTGTAGATATAGACTGTATGGGCTCCTGTCAGGTATATATTACTGTATAGACTGTATGGGCTCCTGTCAGGTATATATTACTGAAGATATAGACTGTACGGGCTCCTGTCAGGTATATATTACTGAAGATGCTAGACTGTATGGGCTCCTTCCAGGTATATATTACTGTATAGACTGTACAGGCTCCTGTCAGGTATATATTACTGTAGATATAGACTGTTTGGGCTCCTGTCAGGTATATATTATTGTAGATATGGACTGTATGGGCTCCAGTCAGGTATATATTACTGTAGATATAGACTGTATGGGCTCCTGTCAGGTATATATTACTGTAGATATAGACTGTACATGCTCCTGCCAGGTATATATTACTGTAGATATAGACTGTATGGGCTCCTGTCAGATATATATTATTGTAGATATAGACTGTATGGGCTCCTGTCAGGTATATATTACTGTAGATATAGACTGTATGGGCTCCTGTCAGGTATATATTACTGTAGATATAGACTGTACAGGCTCCTGTCAGGTCTATATTACTGTAGATATAGAATGTATGGGCTCCTGTCAGGTATATATTATTGTAGATATAGACTGTATGGGCTCCTGTCAGGTATATATTACTGTAGATGCAGACTGTTTTGTAGATGCAGGTATATAGAATCATAGAATGGTAGAGTTGGAAGGGACCTCCTGGGTCATCTGGTCCAACCCCCTGCTCAAAGCAGGATTCTCTAAATCATCCCAGACAGAAGTCTGTCCAGCCTCTGTTTGAAGACTTCCATTGAAGGAGAATTTACCACCTCTTGTGGCAGCCTGTTCCACTCCTTGATCACCCTAACTGTCAACAAGTTTTTTCTAATATCTAATCTGTGTCTCCTCCATTCAGTTTCATCCCATTGCTTCTAGTCTTTCCTTGTGCAAATGAGAATAAAGATGATCCTTCTACAATGTGACAGCCCTTGAGATATTTGTAGACAGCTATTAAGTCTCCTCTCAGTCTTCTTTTTTGCAAGCTAAACATTCCCAAATCCTGCAACCGTTCCTCATAGGACATGGTTTGCAGACCGGTCACCATTCTGGTGGCTCTTCTCTGAACTTGCTCCAGTTTGTTGATGTCTTTTTTAAAATGTGGTGCCCAAAACTGGACACAGTATTCCAGATGAGGTCTGACCAAAGAGGAGTAGAGGGCAATAATGACCTCACGTGATCTAGACTGTATGCTTCTGTTGATACATCCTAGAATTGTATTTGCCTTTTTTGCTGCTGCATCACACTGTTGACTCATGTTCAGTCTGTGATCAATTAGTATACCCAAGTCTTTTTCACATGTGCTGTTACTTAGCCCTATTCCTCCCATTTTGTATATGCTTTTGTAACGGGTCTGGTGGGTGGAACTACTGACGAGACAGGTCAGGTTGGTGGAACCACAAAGCTTTATTATACAAGAGATTTTACTTGTAAGAGAGCGGGTGGCACCTGGGAAAAGGGCAGGGATTCACGGCAGAGGATATAGGTAGTTTCTGGACAGGCAGGTTTGTCACAGCAAGTGACCAAGGAAGTCTCTGGGCAGGCAGGTTGTAATGGTAAGTAACCGAGGCAGTCTCTGGACAGGCAGGTTGTCACGGCAAGTGACCAAGGCAGTCTCTGGGACAGGCAGGTTGTCACGGCAAGTGACCAGGCAGTCTCTGGGACAGGCAGGTTGTCACGGCAAGTGACCAGGCAGTCTCTGGGCAGGCAGGTTGTCACGGCAAGTGGCCAGGCAGTCTCTGGGCAGGCAGGTTGTCACGGCAAGTGACCAGGCAGTCTCTAACAGGCAGGTTGTCACAGCAAGTGACCAGGCAGACTCTGGGCAGGCAGGTTGTCATGGCAAGTGACCAGGCAGTCTCTAGACAGGCAGGTTGTCACAGCAAGTGACCAGGCAGTCTCTAGACAGGCAGGTTGTCACAGCAAGTGACCAGGCAGTCTCTAGACAGGCAGGTATATACGACCTGATATGGTGGAGCCTCCAGGTAGGCTGCAGTCGGATGGCAGATGATCGCTCCCAGGTGAGCAGGCAAGAGCCGGGGATCTCTGCAGATGATGTCCGAACTTCCGGATGGAGCTGCAGTCGGATGGCAGATGATCGCTCCCAGGTGAGCAGGCAAGAGCCGGGGATCTCTGCAGATGATGTCCGAACTTCCGGATGGAGCTGCAGTCGGATGGCAGATGATCGCTCCTAGGTGAGCAGGCAAGAGCCGGGGATCTCTGCAGATGACGTCCGAACCTCTGGATGGAACTGCAGACGGATGGCAGACAGGCAAGCCGACAGGTAACAGGCAGGTAACTGGAATCAGGAGCGGATGGCTGAAACAGAGTTAGACTGCACAGGAACAACATTGCTCGGGCACCTACATTAAGGAGGAAGCCCTTAATATAGGGTGGAGTCCTCCAGCATTGGCTGGAGACTGATTTGGAAAATGCGCGCGGCTCCTTTAAGAGCGGGGTAGGGTGCGGGCACGCGCCCTAAGGCCAGTAGCAGGGAAGGAGCGCGCGGGACCAGCAGGGCGGAAGGAGGACGCCATAGGCCCAGAGGAGAGCACTGAGGACGCTGAGCGCAGGTGAGGAGAGCGACGTCCCTGTCTGGCAGCAGGCAGGGACGCGGGCGCTACAGTACCCCCCCCTCTAGGCCCCCCCTTCTTTAGGCCAGAAAGAAATTTAGCTAGGATAAGAGGGGCATGGATGTTCTCCCGAGGCTCCCAGGTTCTCTCCTCAGGACCAAACCCCTTCCAATCCACCAAAAAATAAGTCTTTCTTCCTACCCTTTTTGTGGCCAGAATGTTCTCTACCTCAAATTCATCATCAGCAGACACTGGAGCAGGAGGTGTACCTGTAGACTTAAAAAAAGAGTTAAGAACCACAGGTTTGAGGAGAGATACATGAAAAGAATTAGGAATTCTCAAATTGGCCGGGAGTTTCAATTTATAGGACACCGGATTGATCTGACTGATGATCTCAAAAGGACCGATGAACCGAGGACCTAACTTGTAGGACGGAATTTTGAGTCGAACATATTTGGACGAAAGCCAGACTTTGTCCGCAGGACGGAATTGAGGAGGATCCAGACGTTTTTTGTCAGCATGTCTTTTCATGCGCTCGGATGACTGAATGAGTGCGGACCGGGTACTCTCCCAGATGGAGGAGAATTCTCTAACCAGAGATTCCATAGCTGGATTGTCCACAGAGATGGAAACAGGGACAGGGATCCGAGGGTGCTGACCGAAGACTACAAAAAACGGAGACTTGGTGGAAGATTCGCTCTCATGATTATTGTAGGAGAATTCGGCCCAAGGCAGGAGCTCCACCCAGTCAGAATGGTGGGCATTAACGAAGTGTCGAAGATAACTGGTCAAATTCTGATTTATTCGTTCAACTTGTCCATTGGACTGTGGGTGGTAAGCGGAGGAAAAATCCAGGGTGACGTCTAGCAACTTACAAGTGGCTCTCCAGAAACGTGAGGTGAACTGAACCCCACGATCCGACACAATGTGACGAGGCAGACCATGAAGACGGAAGATGTGGCGGATAAAGTCTTTAGCCAACTCGGGTGCAGACGGAAGACCTGGCAGAGGAATGAAGTGAGCCATCTTGGAAAAGCGGTCAGCGACCACCCAAATGACCGTACAACCGGCAGAGACGGGCAGATCTGTTATGAAGTCCATGGCTATATGCTGCCAGGGGGCAGCGGGTACAGGAAGCGGAAGAAGACGGCCGGTAGGCAGGTGTCTCGGAACTTTGTTGCGGGCACAGGAAACACAGGCAGAAACAAAGTCTATTACGTCTTTGTGCAGGGTAGGCCACCAATAATGCCGGGTAATGAGTTGGAGGGTCTTTTTTTGACCAGCGTGGCCAGCGAGTTTAGACGAGTGACCCCAATGTAGGATTCTCTTCCGATCGGTTTCTGATACGAACGTCTTACCAGGAGGGAGACGATTTAGACTCACGGGAGCCACCTGCATCACTCTGGCGGGATCGATGATATGTTTAGGCTCATCTTCGAGATCCGACACCAGGAAAGACCGAGACAAGGCATCCGCCTTGACGTTTTTGTCAGCTGGGCGAAAATGCAAAAGAAAATCGAAGCGGGCAAAAAACAAGGACCACCGGGCTTGGCGAGGATTAAGTCTCTGTGCCTGCTGGAGGTATGCCAGATTTTTGTGGTCCGTGTAGATGATTACCGGATGAAGAGCCCCTTCGAGTAGGTAACGCCACTCCTCCAATGCCAACTTAATGGCCAATAACTCTCGATCTCCTATGGAGTAGTTGCACTCGGAGGAGGAGAAGAGTTTGGAGAAGAAACCGCAGGATACCATTCTCCCGGATGGCGATTTTTGGGTAAGAACCGCTCCGGCTCCAGCAGAGGAAGCGTCCACCTCCAGGAAGAACTGCTTGCTGCCATCCGGGCGATGCAGCACTGGAGCGGAAGAGAAGGCCTGTTTCAGAGAAAGGAAGGCCTCCTCTGCTTCGGTCGTCCACTGTTTGGGGTTAGCATCCTTGCGAGTGAGCGCTGAGATTGGAGCAGTCCTGGAAGAGAAGTGCGGTATGAAGAGACGGTAATAGTTGGCAAATCCCAGGAACCGCTGAATGGCCTTCAACTGTTATGTTACGGTAACTGAGGAGTGCAAGCAAAAAAGGAAATACACCAGAGCAGTTGGAATCTATGGGATTGCAGTACCCTGACTAACCACCACAACTAGAGGCAGCCGTGGAGCGTTCCTACGTTGGTCCTAGACGCCTCGTCACAGCCTGAGAAACTAACTACACCTAAAGATAGAAATAGGAAAGCTATCTGCCCCGTAGCAGAACCCCAAAGATAATAGAAAGCCCCCAAACATGTAATGGCGGTTAGACAAGAGGAAATACTGACACAGAAAGAAAATAGTATGAGCAAACGTTGGGGCCCAAACTAACTAAATAGAAAAGGACAGGAAGGGTACTTACTGCAATCCCAGAAAACCCTGAAAAACACCAACTCTACTAATTTCAAAATCACCTGAGATCACACGACCTCTACCACCTAAATTAGTTCTCTGGTGTAACAAAAACAGCAGCCACTGAAAAAAAATGGAAAAAGCAAAAGTACAAAACACAGTTGCTGAACTAAACTGAGAGGGCAAAAGCCCCGGAGGGGACCCAGAATGCCCCACAGAAGTGCAGGACCAAATGCAAAAATATAGCAAAAACACAAAATAAGAAATTGTCTTATCTGATAGCAGGAGATGCAGACACGACACAGCAGGCTACAAGGGAAACTGGAAAGAAGGATTCAGACCAGAACAATTGATCACCGGCAACCCTGATGGGAAAATGATTCCCTTAAATAAGACCAATCAGTAACACCTGATTCCCAGTCCGCACAATCCTCACTAGTACCGCTTGTAACCACCAGAGGGAGCCTCTGCTCAGAACTCATCTCAAACCCATTCACAACATTCAACCCCTCCGGTCGGGGCCACTTCTCGATGGCAGACAATTTTTCCGGATCCATTCGTAGGCCTGTCTGAGAAATGATGTAGCCCAGAAACGGAAGCGATGTCTGCTCAAAGAGGCACTTCTCATATTTGGCGAAGAGGTGATTCTGCCTGAGCCTGAGCAGAACCTGACGAACATCCCTCCGGTGAGACTGAAGATCCGGAGAGAAGACCAAGATGTCGTCAAGGTACACCACAACGCAGGAATAGAGGAGGTCCCGGAAGATGTCGTTGACCAACTCCTGAAAGACTGCTGGAGCATTACAGAGACCAAAGGGTATCACCAAGTACTCGTAGTGGCCGTCCCGGGTGTTGAATGCCGTCTTCCATTCATCTCCTCGACGGATACGAACCAGGTTGTATGCTCCACGAAGATCTAGTTTGGTGAAGACTCTAGCCCCTCTAAGACGATCAAACAGTTCTGGAATGAGCGGAAGAGGGTACTTATTCTTCACCGTGATCGAATTTAGGCCTCTGTAGTCAATACAGGGACGGAGAGATCCGTCTTTCTTTTTAACGAAGAAGAAACCTGCTCCCGCTGGGGAGGTAGATTTCCGGATGAATCCCTTTGCTAAGTTCTCCTCGATATATTCGGACATCGACCTGGTCTCAGCAGCAGACAACGGGTAAATACGCCCACGGGGAGGCGTAGTACCGGGTAACAGGTCAATCGGGCAATCATATGGTCTATGCGGGGGTAATGTCTCTGCTTCCTTTTTATTGAAGACATCAGCAAATGACCAATATGGAATCGGGAGTCCAGGTAGATTAGCAGGTGTAGGAGAAGAATAGACAGGATGAACAGGCACCAGACACGTTTTATGACAGTCCTGTCCCCAGCGAAGAACCTCTCCATTCTGCCAGTCGAGCACAGGTGCATGTTTTTGGAGCCAAGGCAGACCTAGTAAGAAAGCATGAGAGAGTCCAGGCAGAACATGAAATGAGATGCTCTCAGAATGCAACATTCCCACCTGCAGGGTTATGACTTCGGTGATAAGTCGGATGGGACGAGGTAGGAGGCCCCCATCCACAGCAGCAACAGATACAGGTTCAACAAGAGGTTTGGTGGGAATGTGATACTTCTCTACTAGAGCCTGTGACACGAGATTCCCAGCTGCTCCAGAATCAAGTTGGGCCATTTCGAAGTGGCGGTTCTTACCGATCAGAATTGAAACCGACAGCAGCAGGGATGAAGAGGATTTATTTTTGTCTAGATTGACCTCTCCGAGCGAACCTAGACTCAGGCGTTTTCCCGACTTCTCCGGACAGGTTTGGATCCAGTGCTCCTTACTGCCGCAGTAGAAGCAACTTTTCGGCACGGCGTGAGTCCTGACGGGCTTTGACCATCTTGGTCTGGTCGACCTGCATAGGCTCAGCAGTGTGCACCTGAGGAGAAACGGAAGAGGTTATAGATCTCTGACACGAGGGTGCAAGATGGGAAAATTCTTTTTTACGGGTGATCTCTTTGGCTCGTTCCTGGAACCGTAGATCAATTCGATTGGCAAGATTTATTAAATCATCTAGAGAGGTTGGAACGTCCCGACCGGCAAGTTCGTCTTTAATACGGCCGGACAGACCCTCCCAGAAGACCGAAATTAGAGCTTCATTGTCCCAAGCTAGTTCTGAGGCTAAAGTCCGGAACCGTATGGCATATTGACCAACGGTGAGACTCTCCTGACGGAGATGCAGCAGAGATGATGCAGAGGAAGTCTTCCGTCCAGGTTCGTCGAATACCTTCCGGAAGGCCGAGAGAAAAGCAGGCAGGTCAGATACCAGAGGATCCTCTCTCTCCCAGAGAGGATTAAGCCAGGCCAGGGCTTCTCCGGTGAGATGGGACATGATGAAGGCAATTTTGGCCCGGTCAGAGTTAAACTGGTGTGCCAGGAGTTCAAAATGCAGGGTGCACAGATTAATGAAACCCCGAGCCAGAGCAGGATCGCCTCCAAACCTAGGAGGAGCTGACAGTCGGGGTCCGGGAATGGAAACCACGGAATTGGGAATCAGCGGGACTGACGGATTATGAGTCATGGCTCCAACGATGGTTGCAAGTGATGATTTCAGAGTGTCCAGACGGGATTTGACGTTCCGCAGGTGACCCAGGATGGTCTCCTGTTGAGACCTCTGGCGAGACAGCTCATGACACAGTTCCGGGAGTGAAGGGGTTTGGGTGCCACCGGGTTCCATGGCCCGAGCAAACTGTAACGGGTCTGGTGGGTGGAACTACTGACGAGACAGGTCAGGTTGGTGGAACCACAAAGCTTTATTATACAAGAGATTTTACTTGTAAGAGAGCGGGTGGCACCTGGGAAAAGGGCAGGGATTCACGGCAGAGGATATAGGTAGTTTCTGGACAGGCAGGTTTGTCACAGCAAGTGACCAAGGAAGTCTCTGGGCAGGCAGGTTGTAATGGTAAGTAACCGAGGCAGTCTCTGGACAGGCAGGTTGTCACGGCAAGTGACCAAGGCAGTCTCTGGGACAGGCAGGTTGTCACGGCAAGTGACCAGGCAGTCTCTGGGACAGGCAGGTTGTCACGGCAAGTGACCAGGCAGTCTCTGGGCAGGCAGGTTGTCACGGCAAGTGACCAGGCAGTCTCTGGGCAGGCAGGTTGTCACGGCAAGTGACCAGGCAGTCTCTAGACAGGCAGGTTGTCACAGCAAGTGACCAGGCAGACTCTGGGCAGGCAGGTTGTCATGGCAAGTGACCAGGCAGTCTCTAGACAGGCAGGTTGTCACAGCAAGTGACCAGGCAGTCTCTAGACAGGCAGGTTGTCACAGCAAGTGACCAGGCAGTCTCTAGACAGGCAGGTATATACGACCTGATATGGTGGAGCCTCCAGGTAGGCTGCAGTCGGATGGCAGATGATCGCTCCCAGGTGAGCAGGCAAGAGCCGGGGATCTCTGCAGATGATGTCCGAACTTCCGGATGGAGCTGCAGTCGGATGGCAGATGATCGCTCCAGGTGAGCAGGCAAGAGCCGGGGATCTCTGCAGATGATGTCCGAACTTCCGGATGGAGCTGCAGTCGGATGGCAGATGATCGCTCCTAGGTGAGCAGGCAAGAGCCGGGGATCTCTGCAGATGACGTCCGAACCTCTGGATGGAACTGCAGACGGATGGCAGACAGGCAAGCCGACAGGTAACAGGCAGGTAACTGGAATCAGGAGCTGATGGCTGAAACAGAGTTAGACTGCACAGGAACAACATTGCTCGGGCACCTACATTAAGGAGGAAGCCCTTAATATAGGGTGGAGTCCTCCAGCATTGGCTGGAGACTGATTTGGAAAATGCGCGCGGCTCCTTTAAGAGCGGGGGAGGGTGCGGGCGCGTGCCCTAAGGCCAGTAGCAGGGAAGGAGCGCGCGGGACCAGCAGGGCGGAAGGAGGACGCCATAGGCGCAGAGGAGGCTGGGAGCACTGAGGACGCTGAGCGCAGGTGAGGAGAGCGACGTCCCTGTCTGGCAGCAGGCAGGGACGCGGGCGCTACAGCTTTTTTCATTTTTATTGCCCAGATGTAGTACTTTGCATTTTTCCCTGTTAAAAACCATACTGTTAGTTACTGCCCACTGCTCCAGTTTATTTATATCTTTTTGAATCTTCTCTCTCTCTTCTCTAGTATTAGCTACCCCTCCTAGCTTTGTGTCATCAGCAAATTTGATCAGTTTACCCTCAATTCCTTCATCTAAATCATTGATAAAGATGTTGAACAATACAGGGCCCAAAACAGAGCCTTGTGGTACCCCACTTGAGACATTCTTCCAGCTGGATGTGCAGCCATTTACGACCACTCTTTGAGTCCGATCACTAAGCCAGTTATGAATCCACCTAACAGTTGCCTTGTCCATTCCATACTTAGTCATTTTTTCAATAAGGATTGTGTGAGATACTTTGTCAAATGCTTTGCTGAAGTCAAGATATACTATATCTACAGCATTTCCCTGATCCACCCAGTCAGTGATTCTGTCATAGAAGGAAATTAAGTTAGTCTGACATGACTTATTAGTTACAAACCCATGCTGACTCTGTTTAATCACTTCATTCTTATGCAGGTACTTACATACATGTTCTTTAATAATTTGTTCAAAGATCTTTCCTGGTATAGAAGTCAGACTCACCGGCCTGTAGTTCTATTATGTATGGACTCCTGTCAGATATATATTATTGTAGATATGGACTGTATGGGCTCCAGTCAGGTATATATTATTGTATATAGACTGTATTGGCTGCTGTCAGGTATATATTATTGTAGATATGGACTGTATGGGCTCCAGTGAGGTATATAGAATAGACAACAGATGGAAATTATTGGCAATTAGCAAGACACGCTCAATAAAAGAGTGGTTCTGCAGGTGGGGACCACAGACCACATCTCAGTACCAATGCTTTCTGGCTGTTTTGGTCACTTTTGAAAGTTGGTTGTGCTTTTACGCTCGTGGTAGCATGAGACGGACTCTATAACCCACACAAGTGGTTTAGGTAGTGCAGCTCATCCAGGATGGCACATCAATGCAAGCTGTGGTGAGGTTTTCTGTGTCTGTCAGCGTAGTGTCCAGAGCTGCTACCAGGAGACGTGGAGGGGGCCGTAGGAGGGCAACAACCCAGCAGCAGGACCGCGTTCTCCGCCTTTGTGCAAGGGGGAACAGGAGTACTGCCAGAGCCCTGCAAAATGACCTCCAACAGGCCACAAATGTGTCTGCACTAACGGTTAAAAACCGACTCCATGAGGATAGTCTGAATGCACGACGTCCACCAATGAGTGTTGCGCTTACAGCCCAACACCGTGCAGGGCGCTTACCATTTGCCATGGAACTCCAGGATTTGCAAATTCGCTACTGGCGCCCTGTGCTCTTCACAGATGAAAGCATGTTCACTCTGAGCACATGACAGAGTCTGGAGACGCTGTGGAGAGCGATCAGCTGCCTGCAACATTCTTCAGCATGACCGATTTCGCATTGGGTCAGTAATGGTGTGGGGTGGCATTTCTTTGGAGGGCCACACAGCCCTCCATGTGCTCGCCAGAGGTAGTCTGAGTGCCATTAGGTACCAAGATGAGATCCTCAGACTCCTTGTGAGACCATATTCTGGTGCGGTTGGCCCTGGGTTCCTCCTAATGCAGGACAATGCCAGACCTCATGTGGCTGGAGTGTGTCAGCAGTTCCTGCAAGATGAAGGCATTGAAGCTATGGACTGGCCCGTCCGTTCCCCAGACCTGAATCCGATTGAGCAGATTTGGGACATCATGTCTCGCTCCATCCAACAACGTCACGTTGCACCACAGACTGTCCAGAGTTGGCGGATGCTTTAGTCCAGGTTTGGGAGGAGATCCCTCAGGAGAACATCCGCAACATCATCAGGAGCATGCCCAGGTGTTGTAGGGAGGTCATACAGGCACATGGAGGCCCCACACAATACAGAGCATCATTTTTACTTGTTTTAAATTGAATCTGTCACCCAATTTTGCCCTATAAGCTGCGGCCACCGCCATCAGGGGCTTATCTACAGCATTCTTGAATGCTGTAGATAAGCCCCCGATGTCACCTAAAAATTAAGAAAAACGAGTTAGATTATACTCACCCAGGGGCGTTCCACCGTCCGGACGGAGTCGTGGTCCGGTTCGGCACCTCCCATCTTGTATCGAAGCCGGCCTCTTCTTTCCGTCCTGTCGCAGCTCCTGCGCAGGCGCACTTCTCTGCCCTGGTACAAGTTGGGAGGCGCCGAACGGGACCGTGACTCGCTCCGGACTCGACAAGACGGCGGAACGCCCCTGGGTGAGTATAATCTAACTTGTTTTTCTTCATTTTTAGGTGACATCGGGGGCTTATCTACAGCATTCCAGAATGCTGTAGATAAGCCCCTGATGGCGGTGGCCGCAGCTTATAGGGCAAAAATGGGGTGACAGATTCCCTTTAAGGACATTACATTCCACTTTAATTTTGTGGGTGACTTCAAATTAAATTATAAAATTTGATTTCCATTGATGATTTTTGTGTGATTTTGTTGTCAGCACATTCAACTTTGTACAGAACAAGTTATGCACTGAGAATATTTCATTCATTCAGATCTAGGATGTTATTTGACTGTTCCCTTTATTTCTTTGAGCAGTGTGTGTATATATATATATATATATATATATATATATATATATTTTTACCAATTCATGAGCCATGTTCTGTAAAATCACAGTGACAGGTTAGTATAGAAAAGACAATAGATATATACACATAGAATACATAGATGTTAGTGACACACACAAGTATATGTATTTATATCACAGATAAAAGAAAAGCCAGCAATTCATCTGCCGTGTACTGTAAAATCACTGCAGGAGCTGACAGAAGAGATGGATTACATACAGTAAAGACAAATAGAATAGGTAGATATATAGATGTTTGTCACAAATACAATTTGTACAGTGTGTAAAGCTTACTGTACATGTATTTAATAAACGATTTTTCAGAAAAACCGGCGTGGGCTCCAGCGCAATTTTCGTAACCAGCAGAGGGAAAGCCGATGGCTGGGGTCAGATGTTTGGGAAGGGGGAATTACCCATGTAGCTTCCCAGGTTTTTAATATCAGCTCATATCTGTATACTTAGCCTTTACTGGCTATTAAAATGGGGGACCCATTAAATGACGTGGGGTCTCCCTATAATTAATAACCAGCAAAGTCTAAGCAGACAATTGGGGGCTGATATTAATAGCCTAGGAAGGGGCCATGGACACTGCCTCCCCAGGCTAAAAACATCACCTCTCAGTCGCCCAGAAAAGGCACATCTCTAAGACACGCCAATTCTGGCACTTAACCTCGCTCTTCCCACTTGGCCTGAAGCGATGGCAAGTGGGGTAATACTTGGGGGGGTTGATGCCACTTTTGTATTGTCAGGTGATATCATGCCCTAAAGTTAGTTATAGAGAGGCTTCAATAAGACGCCCCCATTACTAACCCCATAATCACATTGTAAGAAAACAGACACCCAGAAAAAATTCCTTTAATTGAAAGAATGACATGGACTCCTTTAATATTCTTAATTAAACCATACTTACGACCTCGCCTACTCCCTCAATGCCTTCTTCATCTGCAAAAGAGGTAAAAAAAAAGACAAAATATTCCTTATCTTTCTGCAGAGATGCTTTTAATCCATTTGTCCCAGGAAGGGTCCAGCTCTGCTACATCTAGATGGCAGGCTGCACATGATGCGACCATGCAGACTGTCATACAGTAGACACTGAGAACCGTGTGCTCAGTGTCTCCCTGTGAACAGCAATTCCCTGTCTGAGGGCACCACGAGCGTGAGAAAGTTCTCCTGGTTGTGATGCAGTCTGACAGGTCCTGCGAGTTCACAGCCAATGAACTCACTTCACAGCCAATGAACTCACTTCACAGCCAATGAACTCACTTCACAGCCAATGAACTCACTTCACCTTTCTGATGTCAGTGCGAGCACCGTGGGAAGATTTCCCACTTCGCTCATGCCAACGTCACATAGGTAAAGCGAGCTCATTGGCTGTGAACTCGCAGGACCTGTCAGACAGCACCGCAAGCAGGAGAACTTTCTCACGGTCACGGTACCCTCAGAGAGGGAATAGCAGTTCACAGGGAGACACTGAGCACAGAATGCTCAGTGTCTACTGGATGACAGGCTGTATGGACGCATCATGCTTCCATGCAGCTTGCCATCTAGATGTAGCAGAGCTAGACACGTCGTGAGACAAATGGATTATGGATTAAAAGCATCTCTGCAGAAAGGTGAGGAATATTGTTTTTCTTTTTTTACCTCTTTTGCAGATGATGAGGGCATTGGTCGTGAACTCGCAGGACCCCAAACACTATTGATGTGTTGGGGCCCTGCCTCGTAGACCACAGATGATGCGGTAGTGAGAATTCTAGGTGGGAGATCAGAGTGACAATTCCACTCTGTCACCCTCAAAAGCCCTATCTGAAAAGAAAAAGGGAAATCATTAATAATAAAAAAAAAACCCTAAGGTAGAAACCGGCCTGGGCGGTCCAGATCCGTGCCGGCCTCCTGACACTAAGCTAAAACAGATTAGCTTCATGCCAGTTGGTGGTGTACCATCCTCTACGTGTGTGTAGGGGGGGGGACTACATTTTTTTGCATAGCATAAGCAGCATACACCCATGTTTTTTTGTGTGCCCCAATGAAGCATTAAACCCCACACACACCAACCAGAGGGCCACACAGCATAACTTCCACCTCACACTAATCAGTGGACCCCACAGTATAAACCCAACAAAGCAATCACAACGCTCCCTCCCAAGCGTAAATCCCCAGACGCTCCCTTCCCCTCCCAAGGGGTGAATCCCCATCATATAAACCCCCACCCATCCCCAAGCATAAACCCCCCCATCGGATGTCCATCCACCCAAGCATTACTCCCATTGGACGCCACCCACCCCGCTTCCAAGCATAAACCCCAGCATAAATCCTCATCGGACATCCACTCCACCCCACCGCATAAACCCCCATCGGACAACCACTCCCCCCAGCATAAACCCCCATCGGACAACCACTCCCCCCAGCATAAACCCCCATCGGACAACCACTCCCCCCAGCATAAACCCCCATCGGACAACCACTCCCCCCAGCATAAACCCCCATCGGACAACCACTCCCCCCAGCATAAACCCCCATCGGACAACCACTCCCCCCAGCATAAACCCCATCGGACAACCACTCCCCCCAGCATAAACCCCCATCGGACAACCACTCCCCCAGCATAAACCCCCATCAGACAACCACTCCCCCCAGCATAAACCCCCATCAGGCAACCACTCCCCCCAGCATAAACCCCCATCGGACAACCACTCCCCCCAGCATAAACCCCATCGGACAACCACTCCCCCAGCATAAACCCCCATCAGACAACCACTCCCCCCAGCATAAACCCCCATCAGGCAACCACTCCCCCCCAGCATAAACCCCCATCGGACAACCACTCCCCCCCAGCATAAACCCCCATCGGACAACCACTCCCCCAGCATAAACCCCCATCAGACAACCACTCCCCCCAGCATAAACCCCCATCAGGCAACCACTCCCCCCCAGCATAAACCCCATCGGACAACCACTCCCCCCAGCATAAACCCCCATCGGACAACCACTCCCCCCAGCATAAACCCCCATCAGACAACCACTCCCCCCCAGCATAAACCCCATCAGGCAACCACTCCCCCCCAGCATAAACCGCCATCGTTAAACCACTCCCCCAGCATAAACCGCCATCGTTAAACCACTCCCCCAGCATAAACCCCCATCGGATATCCACCCCCCCCAGCATAAACCCTCATTGGATGTCCACCCCCCCAGCATAAACCCCCATCAGATGTCCACCTCCCCAGCATAAACCCCCGTTGGACGTCCACTCCCCCCAGCATAAACCTCCATCGGACGGCCACCCCCAACCATGAGCACCATCGAACGTCCAGCTCCCCCAGCATAAACCCCCATCGGAAGCCCCTACCCCCAAGCATAAACCCCCACGAGTCAGCACCTCCCCAAGCATAAACCTCACCAGATGGCACCTCTACCACAACTATATAAACAACTACCAGGCGAGAGTCTACCCAAAAACAATCCCCCCTTTCAAGTCACAACAGATGCAGACGGGCCCTCCCCGAGCACAAGCACCCACCAGATACCCCTCACCCAAGCATCAAGTCCCCAAGCCACTCAGTACCAAAACTGTGCATTAACCCCCAGAGAGCCTAACTAGACTCCACAAGCGTGCATTAACCCCCCCCGGGACCCAACCAGACCCCACAACCGTGCATTAACCCCTCCCCCGAGCCCAACAAGACCCTACAAGCGTGCATTAACCCCCGGGCACAACCAGACCCCACAAGCGTGCATTAACCCCACCGGGGCACAATCAGACCCCACAAGCGTGCATTAACACCACCGGGGCACAATCAGACCCACAAGCGTGAATAACCCCTAGGAGCACACAGACCCCACAATTATGCATTGAACCCCTAGGAGCACACACAGACCCCACAATCGTGCATTGAACCCCTAGGAGCACACACAGACCCCACAACTGTGCATAACCCCCTAGGAGCACACACAGACCCCAAATGCGTGCAGTAAACCCACTAGGAGCACACACAGACCCCACAAGCGTGCATTAAACCCCTAGGAGCACACACAGACCCCACAAGCGTGCATTAAACCCCTAGGAGGACACACAGACCCCACAAGCATGCATTAAACCCCCTAGGAGGACACACAGACCCCACAAGCGTGCAGTAAACCCCCTACGAGGACACACAGACCCCACAAGCGTGCAGTAAACCCCTAGTAGCACACAGACCCACAAGCGTGCATTGAACCCCTAGGAGCACATACAGACCCCACAAGCATGCAGTAAACCCCTAGAAGCACACACAGACCCCACAATCGTGCATTGAACCCTAGGAGCACACACAGACCCCACAAGTGTGCATTGAACCCCTAGGAGGACACACAGACCCACAAGCATGCATTAAACCCCTAGGAGGACACAGACCCCCACAAGCGTGCAGTAACCCCTAGGAGCACACAGACCCACAAGCGTGCATTAAACCCCTAGGAGCACACACAGACCCACAATCGTGCATTGAACCCCTAGGAGCACACACAGACCCCACAACTGTGCATAACCCCCTAGGAGCACACACAGACCCCACATGCGTGCAGTATACCCCTGAGAGCACACAGACCCCACATGCATGCAGTAAACCCCCTAAGAGCACACACAGACCCCACAAGCGTGCATTAAACCCCTAGGAGGACACACAGACCCCACAGCGTGCAGTAAACCCCTACGAGAACACAGAACTCACAAGCGTGCAGTAAACCCCCTAGTAGCACACAGACCCCACAAGCGTGCATTGAACCCCTAGGAGCACACACAGACCCCACAAGCGTGCAGTAACCCCTAGGAGCACACACAGACTCCACAAGCGTGCATTAAACCCTCTAGGACATACAGACCCACAATCGTGCATTGAACCCCTAGGAGCACACACAAACCCCACAAGGGTGCATTGAACCCTAGGAGGACACACAGAGCCCACAAGCGTGCATTAAACCCCCTAGGACACACAGACCCCACAAGCGTGCAGTAAACCCCAAGGAGCACACACAGACCCCACAAGCGTGCAGTAAACCCACAAGGACACAGAACTCACAAGCGTGCAGTAAACCCCTAGTAGCACACAGACCCCACAAGCGTGCATTGAACCCCTAGGAGGACACGCAGAGCCCACAAGCGTGCATTAAACCCCCTAGGACACACAGACCCCACAAGCGTGCAGTAAACCCCAAGGAGCACACACAGACCCCACAAGCGTTCAGTAAACCCCCTAGGAGGACACACAGACCCCAAAACCGTGCAGTAAACCCCCTAGGAGCACACATACCCCACAATCGTGCATTGAACCCCTAGGAGGATACACAGACCCCACAACCGTGCAGTAAACCCCTAGGAGCACACATACCCCACAATCGTGCATTAAACCCCCTAGGAGGACACACAGACCCCACAAGCATGCAGTAAACCCCCTACGAGGACACACAGACCCCACAAGCGTGCAGTAAACCCCCTAGTAGCACACAGACCCCACAAGCGTGCATTGAACCCCTAGGAGCACATACAGACCCCACAAGCATGCAGTAAACCCCTAGAAGCACACACAGACCCCACAATCGTGCATTGAACCCCTAGGAGCACATACAGACCCCACAAGCATGCAGTAAACCCCTAGAAGCACACACAGACCCCACAATCGTGCATTGAACCCCTAGGAGCACACACAGACCCCACAAGTGTGCATTGAACCCCTAGGAGGACACACAGACCCCACAAGCGTGCATTAAACCCCCTAGGAGGACACAGACCCCCACAAGCGTGCAGTAACCCCCTAGGAGCACACAGACCCCACAAGCATGCATTAAACCCCTAGGAGCACACACAGACCCCACAATCGTGCATTGAACCCCTAGGAGCACACACAGACCCCACAACTGTGCATAACCCCCTAGGAGCACACACAGACCCCACATGCATGCAGTATACCCCCTGAGAGCACACACAGACCCCACATGCATGCAGTAAACCCTAAGAGCACACACAGACCCCACAAGCGTGCATTAAACCCCTAGGAGGACACACAGAGCCCACAAGCGTGCAGTAAACCCCCTACGAGAACACAGAACTCACAAGCGTGCAGTAAACCCCCTAGTAGCACACAGACCCCACAAGCGTGCATTGAACCCCTAGGAGCACACACAGACCCCACAAGCGTGCAGTAAACCCCTAGGAGCACACACAGACTCCACAAGCGTGCATTAAACCCTCTAGGACATACAGACCCCACAATCGTGCATTGAACCCCTAGGAGCACACACAAACCCCACAAGGGTGCATTGAACCCCTAGGAGGACACACAGAGCCCACAAGCGTGCATTAAACCCCCTAGGACACACAGACCCCACAAGCGTGCAGTAAACCCACGAAGCACACACAGACCCCACAAGCGTGCAGTAAACCCACAAGGACACAGAACTCACAAGCGTGCAGTAAACCCCCTAGTAGCACACAGACCCCACAAGCGTGCATTGAACCCTAGGAGGACACACAGAGCCCACAAGCGTGCATTAAACCCCTAGGACACACAGACCCCACAAGCGTGCAGTAAACCCCAAGGAGCACACACAGACCCCACAAGCGTTCAGTAAACCCCTAGGAGGACACACAGACCTCACAACCGTGCAGTAAACCCCCTAGGAGCACACAGACCCCACAATCGTGCATTGAACGGGACGTACTAAACTGCATATTGGGATGATGGGAATATGGGATGATGGGCTGCAATGCTAGACTCAACCACTAGATGGCAGCACATTTTTCAAATGCAGACCAGGAAATGACTTCTGGCCTTGATACTGGATTAGAAGAAGCTGCAGTTTTTAACTCTTGACCTGTAATATAGAAAGAAATCAGAGGGAATACAATGGAATTAAAGTTTAATAATAGAACCAGGGAAAAAAGATTGTAACTATTTGGGATTATGTGTAGAATATCGGGGTTACTCACTCCTAGTGATATATCGCATCAACATCTCATAGGAATATAGGTATATTTATTGTTCTGTAAGGGGATTATGGCTAAAATATCGCAAATACACATGCCCAGGAACATACTTCATCTACTTCTCATAGGAATATGTGTATAACTATATAGGAATATAGGTATAATTATTGTTCTGTATGGGGATTATGGCTAAAATATCACAAATACACATGCCCAGGAACATATTTCATCTACTTCTCATAGGAATATGTGTATAACTATTGTTCTGTATGGGGATTATGGGTGAAATATCACAAATGCACATGCCCAGGAACATACTTCATCTATTTCTCATAGGAATATGTGTATAACTATTGTTCTGTATGGGGATTATGGGTGAAATATCACAAATACACATGCCCAGGAACATATTTCATCTACTTGTCATAGGAATATGTGTATAACTATTGTTCTGTATGGGGATTATGGGTGAAATATCACAGATACACATGCCAGGAACATATTTCATCTACTTCTCATAGGAATATGTGTATAACTACTGTTCTGTATGGGGATTATGGGTGAAATATCACAAATGCACATGCCCAGGAACATACTTCATCTATTTCTCAAAGGAATATGTGTATAACTATTGTTCTGTATGGGATTATGGGTGAAATATCACAAATACACATGCCCAGGAACATACTTCATCTATTTCTCAAAGGAATATGTGTATAACTATTGTTCTGTATGGGGATTATGGGTGAAATATCACAAATACACATGCCCAGGAACATACTTCATCTACTTCTCATAGGAATATGTGTATAACTATTGTTCTGTATGGGGATTATGGGTGAAATATCACAAATACACATGCCAGGAACATACTTCATCTACTTCTCATAGGAATATGTGTATAACTATTGTTCTTTATGGGGATTATGGGTGAAATATCACAGATACACATGCCCAGTAACATACTTCATCTATTTCTCAAAGGAATATGTGTATAACTACTGTTCTGTATGGGGATTATGGGTGAAATCACAAATACACATGCCCAGGAACATACTTCATCTACTTCTCATAGGAATATGTGTATAACTACTGTTCTGTATGGGGATTTTGGGTGAAATATCACAAATGCACATGCCCAGGAACATACTTCATCTACTTCTCATAGGAATATGTGTATAACTACTGTTCTGTATGGGGATTATGGGTGAAATCACAAATACACATTCCCAGGAGCATACTTCATCTACTTCTCATAGGAATATGTGTATAACTACTGTTCTGTATGGGGATTATGGGTGAAATATCACAAATACACATGCCCAGGAACATACTTCATCTACTTCTCATAGGAATATGTGTATAACTACTGTTCTGTATGGGGATTATGGGTGAAATATCACAAATGCACATGCCAGGAACATACTTCATCTACTTCTCATAGGAATATGTGTATAACTACTGTTCTGTATGGGGATTATGGGTGAAATATCACAATACACATGCCCAGGAACATATTTCATCTACTTCTCATAGGAATATGTGTATAACTATTGTTCTGTATGGGGATTATGGGTGAATATCACAGATACACATGCCCAGGAACATATTTCATCTACTTCTCATAGGAATATGTGTATAACTACTGTTCTGTATGGGGATTATGAGTGAAATATCACAAATGCACATGCCAGGAACATACTTCATCTATTTCTCAAAGGAATATGTGTATATAACTATTGTTCTGTATGGGGATTATGGGTGAAATATCACAATGCACATGCCCAGGAAAATACTTCATCTACTTCTCATAGGAATATGTGTATAACTACTGTTCTGTATGGGGATTATGGGTGAAATATCACAAATACACATGCCCAGGAACATACTTCATCTACTTCTCATAGGAATATGTGTATAACTATATAGGAATATAGGTATAATTATTGTTCTGTATGGGGATTATGGCTAAAATATCGCAAATACACATGCCAGGAACATATTTCATCTACTCTCATAGGAATATGTGTATAACTATATAGGAATATAGGTATAATTATTGTTCTGTATGGGGATTATGGCTAAAATATCGCAAATCACATGCCCAGGAACATATTTTGTCTACTTTCCATAGGAATATGTGTATAACTATTGTTCTGTATGGGGATTATGGGTGAAATATCACAGATACACATGCCCAGGAACATATTTCATCTACTTCTCATAGGAATATGTGTATAACTATTGTTCTGTATGGGGATTATGGGTGAAATATCACAGATGCACATGCCAGGAACATATTTAATCTACTTCTCATAGGAATATGTGTATAACTACTGTTCTGTATGGGGATTATGGGTGAAATATCACAAATGCACATGCCCAGGAACATACTTCATCTATTTCTCATAGTAATATGTGTATAACTATTGTTCTGTATGGGGATTATGGGTGAAATATCACAAAACACATGCCCAGGAACATATTTCATCTACTTCTCATAGGAAATATGAGTATAACTATTGTTCTGTATTGGGATTATGGGTGAAATATCACAAATGCACATGCCCAGGAACATACTTCATCTACTTCTCATAGGAATATGTGTATAACTACTGTTCTGTATGGGGATTATGGGTGAAATATCACAGATACACATGCCCAGGAACATATTTCATCTACTTCTCATAGGAATATGTGTATAACTATTGTTCTGTATGGGGATTATGGGTGAAATATCACAAATGCACATGCCCAGGAACATACTTCATCTATTTCTCATAAGGAATATGTGTATAACTATTGTTCTGTATGGGGATTATGGGTGAAATATCACAAATACACATGCCCAGGAACATATTCATCTACTTCTCATAGGAATATGTGTATAACTATTGTTCTGTATGGGGATTATGGGTGAAATATCACAATACACATGCCCAGGAACATATTCATCTACTTCTCATAGGAATATGTGTATAACTATTGTTCTGTATGGGGATTATGGGTGAAATATCACAAATGACATGCCCAGGAACATACTTCATCTATTTCTCATAGGAATATGTGTATAACTATTGTTCTGTATGGGGATTATGGGTGAAATATCACAGATACACATGCCCAGTAATATACTTCATCTATTTCTCAAAGGAATATGTGTATAACTATTGTTCTGTATGGGATTATGGGTGAAATATCACAAATACACATGCCCAGGAACATACTTCATCTACTTCTCATAGGAATATGTGTATAACTATGTTCTGTATGGGGATTATGGGTGAAATATCACAAATACACATGCCCAGAATACTACTTCATCTTATTCTCATAGGAATATGTGTATAACTACTGTTCTGTATGGGGATTATGGGTGAAATATCACAAATACACATGCCAGGAACATACTTCATCTATTTCTCAAGGAATATGTGTATAACTATGTTCTGTATGGGGATTATGGTGAAATATCACAAATACACATGCCCAGGAACATACTTCATCTATTTCTCAAGGAATATTTGTATAACTATTGTTCTGTATGGGGATTATGGGTGAAATATCACAAATACACTTGCCAGGAACATACTTCATCTACTTCTCATGGAATATGTGTATAACTATTGTTCTGTATGGGGATTATGGGTGAAATATCACAAATACACATGCCCAGGAACATACTTCATCTACTTCTCATAGGAATATGTGTATAACTATTGTTCTGTATGGGGATTATGGGTGAAATTCACAAATACACATGCCCAGGAACATACTTCATCTACTTCTCATAGGATGTGTTAATATGGTAGTATAATATGTTCTGTATGGGGATTATGGGTAAATATCCAAATACACATGCCCAGGAACATACTTCATCTACTTCTCATAGGAATATGTGTATAACTACTGTTCTGTATGGGGATTATGGGTGAATATCACAAATACACATGCCCAGGAAATATTTCATCTATTCTCAAAGGAATATGTGTATAACTATTGTTCTGTATGGGGATTATGGGTGAAATATCACAGATACACATGCCCAGGAACATATTTCATCTACTTCTCATAGGAATATGTGTATAACTACTGTTCTGTATGGGGATTATGAGTGAAATATCACAAATGCACATGCCAGGAACATACTTCATCTATTTCTCAAAGGAATATGTTGTATAACTATTGTTCTGTATGGGGATTATGGGTGAAATATCACAAATGCACATGCCCAGGAAAATACTTCATCTACTTTCATAGGAATATGTGTATAACTACTGTTCTGTATGGGGATTATGGGGAAATATCACAAATACACATGCCCAGGAACATACTTCATCTACTTCTCAGGATATGTGTATAACTTATGGGATTAGGTATAATTATTGTTCTGTATGGGGATTATGGCTAAATATCGCAAATACACATGCCAGGAACATATTTCATCTACTTCTCATAGGAATATGTGTATAACT
>JARQOD010000036.1:242096-290802 GCA_033576555.1 Oophaga sylvatica
ACATGTTTTTTTTTTTGAAACTTCTTGGGTACTGCCTATTTGTACAGCGGGGACACCGCTGAATCACAATATACTACACAATTCGGGTGCTTTTCATAAAATTAGAATATCATCAAAAAGTTAATTTATTTCAGTTCTTCAATAAAAAAGTGAAACTCATATTACCGTATTTTACTCGTGTATAAGCCGAGATTTTCAGCACCTTTTTTCGTGCTGAAAATGCCCCCTCGGCTTATACACGAGTCATTGGGCAGAAACCCAGCGGGGGAGGGGGGGCGCGGCAGAGCCGATGGCTGAGACATCATACTCACCCCTCCCCGTGCCATCGCTGAACGTCCCTGCAATACTGCGCTCTCCCCGGCTTCCTGCAGCTCTCCAGCGCTGGATGGTGACGTAATACCCGCTCATTAAGGTAAATGTAATATGGACGCGACGCCACTCCCATAGGCATGGCGTCCATATTCATGGCCTTAATGAGAGGTATTACTTACCGCTGCGCTGGAGAGCTGCGGGAAGCCGGGGAGAACCAGGATTGCAGGGACGTTCAGCGATGGCACGGGGAGGGTGAGTATGATGGAGGAGGATGGGGTGCAGGAGAGAGGACAAGAGCAGGGACAGGCGGGGGGGAGACGTGGACGGGGGAGCATGGAGGAGGACAATGAGATGGAGCAGACAGGGGGGAGAACGGGGAGCATGGAGGGGGCAATGGCCGGGAGCGGACGGGGAGGGGAGGGAGGGCACAGAGAGCACGGAGCAGGACGGGGGGGCAAAAGGGATGGAGAAGGATGGGGGACACAGCAGAGGACGGAGCAGGGGGGGGATTTACAAGGAGAAGGGGGCAGAGCTGGATGGGGGAGCAAGGGCAGGGGGCAGAAGGCAGGACAGTTTATACCCGGCTATACACGGTCATAATTCCAGTTTTTTGTGGCAAAATTAGGGGGGTCGGCAAAACACGGGTGCTTATCACAGTTATCGGTTAAGTCATTAAAAGGGGATCTTTTCAGGTTTTTTGTTTTATGTGTGTTGTCTATACAGCAATTTAAAACGCGTTAGCTCTTGCAATTTCTGGGACCCACGTGATCGTGACATACAGGGTCCCATTGGCACATCATCATTTAAAGGTCCTGCGTCCCTCATTCCCCGACACGCCCCCTGAGGAAGTGTGGGATGAAAAGCAAAGTCGGGGCAGAAAGGACAGAGGAGAGACCACTTTGGCCATACATTACTTGTAAGTACACCCAACAGGGCATTATATTATTTTTATGAACTTGTAATAATCAAAAACCCTGAAGGCATTACTCTACACATATGTACTTTTAGATGCCGTAAATCAAGATTATCCTTTAAACATTGCACAAACATTGATTTAGGATCCATGTGCAATAATCGTATGCTACAATAAAGATTTTGTGCAAAAACGAATCTTTTCAGTGCATAAATTAGTTCTTAATAGAGGGATAAGCACTTGCACTTTAAAAGACCCCAATACACCCGTTGATAGAGAATTGGATATATTTTATATTACATAATTAATTTTATTTTACAGCGCAGTATTGTATTGGTGCCTTCTTTTGAGCTATGTATAATCCTGCCTTCTATCTTACTAGTCTATGATTTATTAATGTAAATGAGGTCTTAATCCTTCCCATCCCTCACACTAGAGGTCTTGTAGTTTTTTGTATCATGTTTAATTTTATTCTAATAAAGTACCGTATTTTTCAGATTATAAGACGCACTTTTTTGCCCCAAAATTTGGGGGCAAATGGGGGTGAATCTTGTAATGCGGATATACCTTACCGGCCGCAGTGGAGCAGGGTCCCAGGGTCACTGCTGGAGGAGGCAAGAGTGGAGCGTTTCTGCAGGCCGCAGACTGGGATGAGGGGATGTTCGGATTTGCGGTAATGCACTATAAGATGTGATGTGAAAAAGATGACAAATAAAATACACTGCTCAAAAAAATAAAGGGGACACACAAATAACACATCCTACATCTGAATGAATGAAATATTCTCATTGAATACTTTGTTCTGTACAAAGCTGAATGTGCTGACAACAAAATCACACAAAAATCATTAATGGAAATCAAATTTATTATCCAATGGAGGCCTGGATTTGGAGTCACCCACAAAATTAAAATGGAATGTAATGTCCTTAAAAGTCAAAATGATGCTCAGCAGTGTGTGTGGCCTCCACGTGCCTGTATGACCTCCCTACAATGCCTGGGCATGCTCCTGATGAGGCGGTGGATGGTCTCCTCAGGGATCTCCTTCCAGACCTGGACTAAAGCATCTGCCAACTCCTGAACAGTCTGTGGTGCAACGTGACGGTGAATGGAGCAAGACATGATGTCCCAGATCTGCTCATTCGTATTCAGGTCTGGGGAATGGACGGGCCAGTCCATAGCTTCAATGCCTTCATCTTGCAGGAACTGCTGACACACTCCAGCCACATGAGGTCTGGCATTGTCCTGCATTAGGAGGAACCCAGGGCCAACTGCACCAGCATATGGTCTCACGAGGTGTCTGAGGATCTCATGTCGGTACCTAATGGCAGTCAGGCTACCTCTGGCGAGCACATTGAGAGCTGTGCGGCCCTCCAAAGATATGCCACCCCATTGACCCACTGCCAAACCGGTCATGCTGCAGGATGTTGCAGGCAGCAGATCGCTCTCCACGGCGTCTCCAGACTCTGTCACATGTGCTCAGTGTGAGCCTGCTTTCATCTGTGAAGAGCACAAGGCGCCAGTGGCGAATTTGTCAATCCTGGTGTTCTGTGACAAATGCCAAGAGTCCTGCACGGTGTTGGGCTGTGAGTACAACCCCCATCTGTGGACGTCGGGCACTTAGAAACCGACTCTATGAGGATGGTCTAACCGTTTGTGCAGACACATGCACATTTGTGGCCTGCTGGAGGTCATTTTGCAGGGCTCTGGCAGTGTGGTCCTGCTGCTGGGTTGTTGCCCTCCTATGGCCCCCTCCACGTCTCCTTGTGTACTGGCCTGTCTCCTGGTAGCGCCTCCAGCCTCTGGACACTACGCTGACAGACACAGAAAACCTCATCCTGGATGAGCTGTACTACCTGAGCCACTTGTGTGGGTTGTAGAGTCCTTCTCATGCTACCACGAGTGTGAAAGCACAACCAACTTTCAAAAGTGACCAAAACATCAGCCAGAAAGCATTGGTACTAAGATGTGGTCTGTGGTCCCCACCTGCAGAACCACTCCTTTATTGAGTGTGTCTTGATAATTGCCAATAATTTCCATCTGTTGTCTATTCCATTTGCACAACAGCATGTGAAATTGATCGTCAATCAGTTTTGTTTCCTAAGTGGACAGTTTGATTCCACAGACATTTGATTTACTTGGAGTTATATTCTGTTGTTTAAGTGTTCCCTTTATTTTTTTGAGCAGTGTAAATAAAATATATTAATTAATTTTTCTTGCCACTTCTAATTTTTTGCTCATAGGTACCCATTCGTGGACTTTATGGCAAATATTTTTGAATGTGAATCTAAGGCAATATAGACGTGCTACTCATCAGAATCAATTAGTGTGGATTGTGGACATTTACTATTATTCATCAATATATCTTAGGGCCCCGTCACACATAGCGACACACCAGCGATCCCGACAACGATATGCACTTGTCAGGATCGCTGGTGTGTCGCTACATGATTGCTGGTGAGCTGCCAAACAGGCAGCGATCAGGACAGCGACACTGCGGGTAACGTCGCTTAGTTACCCGCAGTGTACGTTGGATACCAGCCCGCTGGTACAGGGAGCTGGTAACCAAGGTACACATCGGGTTTCCAGGCGCTATGCGACGCCTGGAAACCCGATGTGTACCTTGGTTACCAGGTCCCCTGCAGCAGTACGCTGGTATCTAACATACACATCGGGTTTCTAGGCACCTCCTGGCGCCTGGAAACCCGGTGTGTACCTTGGTTACCAGCTGATCACTGTTCTCCTGCCTGCCACACGCAGCGATGCGTGCTGGCCAGCAGGAGACCAACGATCAAAAAAATGTCCAGGACATTCAGTGACGATCAGCGATACCCGGCAGGGGGGCTGATCGTCGCTGAATGTCACACACAGTGATATCGCTGGGGAGATCCCTGTTGCGTCACAAAACTAGTGACTCAGCAGCGATCTCGCTAGCGAGATCGCTGTGTGTGACGGGGGCTTTAGTCTATCTGTACAACATCCTAATCTTCTCTAGAGACTTGGATTCTAATTGCCTTCATGTCCTTTTCATTTCATTACGACAAAACCTCCTCTATGCCAAGTAGAAGAAATGTCTGTTTCAGCAACAAGAATTGCCATTCCTTGGCTCCATCATTTCTTCTGATGGTCTTTATATAGGCGCAGAGAAAGTTGCCATCATGCTGGATTGGCCACAGGAAGTCAGTCTCAAGGCTTCTCAAAGATTCCTTGACTTTGCTAATTATTACCATCAGTTTAATAAAAACTACTCTCAAGTGGTTGCTCTGCTGATGATCCTAACTCGGAAGGGCATTCATTTCCAGAACTGATCAAATCTGCTGTTCAAACCTTTCTAGAACTCAAGACTGGTTGCTATACTGCTCCTGTCCTGACCCATCCTGATGTGGACAGACCTTTCTTCCTTGAAGTGGATATCTCCGCTATTGGAGTAAAAGCACTTCTCTCTAAAAATATCTCTAGAGCAAGAAATCATACCTGTGGATTATTCTCCACAAAATTTTCCCCAGAAGAATAGAATTATTCCATTGGTGACCATGAACTCTTAGTCATAAAATTGGGTACTAAGGACTGGCGACATCTTCTTGAAAGAGCTAATTTCCCAGTGACTATCTGTACCACAAAAACCTGGAGTATCTTCAGTCTGCTTGTAGGCTTAATCCCCGACAAGCTCGATGGTCGCCATTTTTCTCACAATTTGATTTCATCCTCATTTGGAAGGAGCCACAAGAGGGGAGAGGGGTACAGTTACACACCTGTCACGGAGTAGTAATGAATCACTGCACACTCTTGATGAATATTTGCAGAAAGTTTATTTCACATATAGCAAATAAGACAAAAGCACTGATATGGAAGAAGGTGCAGGAAATTAATCGATTAAAAAACTTTTAACGTTTTGACCCTGCCAGAGTCTTATTCATAGTGTTGCTGGATAAAAATGGCTGACAAGTTCAATTGTTGAAAATAGACAGCGTGTCTGAGGGTAAATGGTGCCTTGTCTGCTATGTGTTACCTGGAATGCAAGAAGAGCCTTAACGTGGCTTCCAGGTACACATAAATTGGCCATTTTATGCGCTAAGACTTCTCAATTTTTCATATTTCTAAGGCAGTGATGCAATTCATTTTTCATATTTTGTGTCTGCAAGCTATAGCGCTACAGTGTGCTACCTTTTTTTCTTGAATGGTATGTGTTATCAGGCACTCCCGCACCTTCGTCATATGTGTCCTGCGGCTTCCAGTGCATCCGTTATCTGCCTGTCGATGTACTGTCTGCCAAAAGTCGCCAGTGTTTCCAGTACCCATTTCCCACATGCCCGTGCTCTCCCGGTCCTAGGGCTTGGAGGATCCACCTCACAACGCGAGACAAAACAGTATCAAACACTTCCAGATCTTATCTCACAATGCTCTCAGTTCTAATCCTTCCCCCACACTTGACTGATGTTCGATAAGATCTAGAAGAGTTTATAATGATACATAGCTCTGCAGTATCTCTAAATAGTAGCTGTAGACATCAGTGATGAAAGGAGGGTGTATTCTTTTTTTCTCCTGCATGATGCCTACTTATGATTGTTAACCCCATTAAGGAGAAGAAGTACAAGTCCCCAGAGATAAATCTCTCGCAGGACCCAGTTGAACTATAACATAAATATTGGCCTAAACTTTACAAGCTAATAGCTCTGCAATGTAGAGGAAAAATTAAATAAAAGCAAAGTTTTACTCAGCTCTGCAGTCAACATTCCATGATGTGGCCAGTTAAAATGCCTAAACTGGTGAAATGTGCTCTGAAAATCTAAGGCTGGTTTCACATTACCGTTTTTTTGTGCAGCGTATCGTGCTCATCAGATCGCATGCGCCCCTATGTTTAACATGGCGGGCGCATGGTTTAGCGTTTGCAGGCGATCATCAGTGTTTTTGTGCGCATGCATTATTTCGAGGTGAGTGCCTTGGCGCACACGACGCAACATGTTGCATTTTTTGGTCCTCTCAAAGTCTTTAAAAAGATGCATGCGTTCGCCTTGCGCATGGAATGCGCCAAAACAACACATTACAATCTATGGGATCGCTGGCGTGCGCTTGCACATGCGCACGTCAGCTTTTTAGTACGCATGCATTGTCAAAGATTCCACATGTCTAGACACTGGTTTAAACCAACCTCTAAACAAAGAAACATTGTTTGGGGGTTGTGTATATAAAACAAAGTGTTGGCACTTCAGTCCACTACTCTACAGCCAGTTACAGACAGAGCCAGCTATACAAAAAGAGCGAGAAGAACTGGGATAATGTGAGTATGAAAACGAATGTCTTTCTCTCCTTTTTTCTCAATTTATTATGTACTAATGTCTCTTTTTTTATTGCAGCATGTCTTCCGGAGATGAATATGTTCCGGCCCCTGGTGAACTGGCCCAAGCTCAGAGTGAACCTTCCTTCCATACTGATTGGTAAGTATTTGCTGTTGCATGTACACATGTGACAAATTATTTTTTTTCTTTTTCAGACCTCATCATCCACGGCACCGGAGGAAAAGCGGGAGCAGCCAGTCCGTGTTCAGCCAGTTGTTTGTCTAAAAATAAATGTTTTTTTTCCCGAAATGTTTGGTTTAATTGTGTCTTTCGCCGCCTACACACTGCGCCGTACACACACTGCGCCGTACACACACTGTGCCGTACACTTTGTGATTTTGCCACCACATAGCTTCAGTCTCCAGTCCCATGCTTCTTGTGTCAGTCCTGGAGCTATGTGTTGTCAAAAACACGAATATATGACTTGTATTTTCACCACCAGTCTCTTCAGTCTACAAATATTGGTAGACTGAATAGGATGGTGGTGAGTGCAAGCATCTCTATTCTCACCTTGCCAGGTATCATAAAGAGTGAATTAAGGATGGTGTGTTTTGCCCATCAACATTTCAATCTTTGTGACACAAGGCCAGGGGATTGCAGATATACCTTGTAAATTAACCACATCCTCTATTCAGTATGTGGTGAATAAACTGAAGAGATGATGGATAAAATACACGCCATATCTACAATCCCCTTGCCTGGTATCATTTATTTATCACACCTGGCCAGGTGACTATACCTATGAGTTGTCATCGCAGCATCACTTCAGTCTGCATTGCACACAGACTGGAGAGATGCTGGTGGTTAACTCATGTGCATTCACCTGCACAGGTGTCATTAAATTCTGAAGTCAGGATGCTTTTATTTGGCATTCTCACTTCAGCATGACACCAAGCCAGGGGATTGTAGAAGTTGTATATACTTTATCATCTCTCCAGTGTGCGTGCATACTGAAGCCACAGTGGAGATACTACAAAGAATATCTATACTCGTATGGTCATGTGTTATAAAGAGAGAAGGATGCTATTGCATCCCAAAATCACTATTTATAACATCAGGCCAGGTGATAAATATTTGTTGTATCTCCGTCGCTGCAATCTGCTTGTGTGTCCTAATAAAGTCAGGATGCAAAAAACACAGCATCCTGACTTCACTGGACACCTGGGCAGGTGATTATTGTATTGGAGTGTATAAAGACAGAGTGCACTCGGTACAGATATCAAAACTGTTTTTTTATTAACATACACAATAAAAAATTTTTACACCATTTGATCTTGCCATGACACACGTCCCACATAAGATATAAAGTAGGCCGAAAATTGGTCCCTCATTTGGCCAACTTCAACTGATGACCTGAGAGGGTGCTGAGTGAAATCAGGCAATGGGTTGGCAGCTGGTTCATCTAGTTCAAAGTTAGGGCGCTCTTTAGCCATCACAAAATTGTGAAGAACCATACAGGCTTTCACCACCTCATCCACTGTTTCAAGTCAAAGATTAATGGCTGTGCCGAGAATGCGCCATCTGGACACAATAATCCCAAAGGCATACTCTACAGTTCTTCGTGCCCTTGTGAGTCTGTAATTAAAGATTTTTCTTGTGTGGTCCAAGTCCCGGCTGGAGTAGGGTTTCAGCAGATTTGTGCATATTTGAAAGGCCTCATCCCCAATCATTACAAATGGCAGTGGCGGACCTTCAGTGTGGGGAAGAGGCCGTGGCAGGGGGAAATTAAAATGGTTGCCATACAACCTACGGCCCATGTCCGAGTTCTATTTAGAGGCATCTATGTGTGGGGTTATTATCCCCTGTCTGTTTTTCAGACTTGATACTAAACACACATTTAAATTGCCTCCTTCACTTTACTTATGGTGTCTAATTCTGGCTGTGTTTTGCACAGTATTTTTTTCAGTGAGGAATATGGATTATCGAGCGAAGGAGAAAGCTTGGCTCACGCAGATGGACCAGGTTTTTGGCACAGGCAGGGATGACGAGCAGAAATTGGATGATTCAAGTTGGGATGCAAAATTTTCCAATGTCAAAAATGTGCTATTGAGGAGGTCCAAATTATGGTGGAATAGACTTTTCTTGGAGAAATATGTTGCTAATAAGATGATCCCTAGAGGCCTTAGGGTTCGTGTCATACCTACCTTCCCTGTTGATAATCATCAATTCATTTCCAAATGGGAAGAGGCATGCGATATGTGCTCCTTTTCTCTTATGCAACTATTAATCAATTTAAATTCTGAAAATATTGCTGAACTAGATAGAAGCATAGATGGTATGCAGACTGAGATTCGTAGTGGCTGTACGCCTGAGCGAATTTCACTATTTGAATCGGATATGGAGAACTCTCTTGATTAGCTGGTTAAAAAGATACAGGATAATCAGCTCAAAAAATATACGAGAGACTCTAGGGACTATTAAGTTAAGAAAATATATTTTTGGAGTAAGAATGTACAATCCAATATACATAGAACTACTTCCAGTGCTTCAGCTTCCTCCCTTAGTGAACTGTCGGATATGTCATCTGCCTCTAGTACCTCTCATGGGACCTTTGATACCAATAGACTACGTAGTCATGCCTATCACCCCTACAAGAGACGTAATGTGAATCCGCCCGAAGTGAATCGCCATGACAACAAGGTGATTAATTTGAGTGATCATGTACTGTCAGTAGCTGATCTGTCTCTTCTGGGTAGGGGGCTGTCTTTCTCTCCCACTTCCAGGTATGATCCCTTCACGGGTGTTAAGGATCTTCACATCTTTTCCAGATCTTTGCTTTTTAAAAGGTATTACTTTAATGGTGATATTTCACATCTTTTCCCCACAGAAGAGGAACAGAAGGCAGTAAGGATACTGGAGGAATTGGCACTAGAGAACGTCTCTGATGGAGGTAAGATCCCTCCCTCCATTCGTCCCCGTTCCAAGAGGTTCCCCCCTTTTACATCTTGCCCCAGCATTGATTTGTTTGTTAGGGTGGTGGCGAACGATTTATCTAAAATTCCAGTGAGGAGTTTGTACGATAACCTTACCAAGGCGGAGAGAATTCGTCTTAAAAATCTCCAGGAATTACCTGACATTGTGCTGAAGCCAGCTGACAAAGGTGGTAACGTGGTTGTGTGGCCAAAATCTATGTACGAAAAAGAGGCCTATAGACAATTACATGACACTGTATGCTAGAGGAAACTTACAACCCTCTCTCGGCCTATTCTGCAAAATTAGAGGACATCTTAAATAAAGCGGTACACAACGACGTTATCACCAGTGAGCTGGCTTTGGCACTACGAGTAAAAGAACCAACTGTGGCGACTTTATATCTTTTGCCCAAAATACATAAAAATCGTTAGACCCCGCCTGGCAGACCAATCGTATCTGGCAGGGGGAACCTCTTGGAAAATGTGAACATATGGATAGACCATTATCTACAACCTTTAGTTGCCAACCTCCCTTCTTTCCTCAAAGATACGGGTGAATTATTGCGCAAGGTCGATGGACTGTGTTTAGAGGGTGATACTCTATTAGCTTCAGTAGATGTGGAATCCCTCTATACCAACATCAGGCATTCTGATGGTTTGGCGGCTGTCCGATATTTTCTGGACTCCTCCACACTTACCACCGGTTTGAGGGATCTACTCCTGGAGCTGTTAGAGTTCACCCTTACTCACAATTTTTTTGTGTTTAAAGGATCCTTCTACCTGCAGCTCCAGGGGACGGCCATGGGTGCAGCCTCTGCTCCGTCGTACGCCAACCTCTTCCTGGGGCTCTGGGAGAGGGATCTTTTCCTGTCAGATAAACAGGGGTCGTTAGACCATGTCTCATTTTGGGCAAGGTATATCGACGACATCTTCTTTATCTGGCAGGGCACGTCCATCGACCTTGCGCAATTTATCTCCATATTAAATCGCAATGATCTAAATATAAAGCTAACCCTGGTTTGGGATCCAATAAAAATTGATTTCCTGGATGTGACTATTAAAAGAGACAGTTCCAATACTATCCAAACAGACATTTTTCGAAAGGAGACTGCTACTCATTCAGTTTTACATGCTTCCTCTTGTCATCCTTCGCATGTTTTCAATGCGATTCCTGTTGGGCAGTTCCTTCGACTTCGACGTATTTGCTCCACACAGGTGGATTTTGAGAAGCGAGCCGAGGAACTAAAATACGTTTTCTTGAGAGGGATTATAGCAGACGAAGTATTAAGAAGGCGTACCACAGGGCCAAGTATTCTATAAGGAATGATTTACTATATAAACTGTGATGAAACGGGCACACGGTCCGCCACACGGTAGCCCGGGGGTATCACGGCTTGTGATCCCTCCGTGCCGCAAATGTGACGAAAACGCGCACACACACGACGGCTGCTGCCGTCCAACCCAGTAAACTGCAGGGATTTATAATTATCCCACGTCCACTTAGGTTGCTGCTCTCTGGCGCCCCCATTACCCTCAGGTCAGTCAGGGAACTGCACCTAGGATAATTAGTCGCCAGACGGGTCACTTGGATGTGTGCTGGCTATTGGGCACGCTGCAGTGAGGGAATTATAATTACTCCGGGCCGCAGCCAGGCAATACACTTATAAAACCCGCTCCGTCACTGCCAACGCCACCCCATAGGTCAACACTTTACACCCCTTCTTTTAAGCTGCCACCAGCTACGATTTACTTAAGGAACAATTTATCAAGAGGGTCCGTAGCAACCCCAAAACAGTAGCGTAGTACTTCAGGCACGTGCAAATTCGTTTATAGAGCAGGAGAAACAAACTAATAAATTTATAGGTTTATTCCTTAAAATACAGGCAGTGCTTATCGTTTAAAAGAAAGGTAACAAGCTGAGGCAATATAGTTATGTACAATGCAGTTATAAAAATAAACGGGATTACAAGTGAAAAACTTACATGATAGTTATATCATTTACAGGCAAGCCAGGCTGAGGGAGGAGCCACACGTCATAGTTCATTTGCAGATCTGTTAGTCACGTCATCACAGCTTGGAATGACTCAGGGGGGCTCACCACAAGACTTATACCGGTGGGCTGCTGACCTCACAAAAGGGAATGGTTTTTCTGGCCACCTCCCAGGGATGGAAGTCCTAGTTTTTAGTTCTGAAAGATTATCAGGAGCATACTTCATCCTGAGAACCTCGCAGAAGAATGGCAGACCTATCAATGATCTTACTTTAAAATGATGGTTCAAATGAACCCAAACTTGGGTGCGATAGTTCATGGGGCATCCGAGAATTCAATTTCTCGGGTTCTGTTGGAGTTACGGGTTCACCAGTACCACGGGAACGATGCCTGTCGGCGCATGTTTCAAAACAGTGACTTTCGTGTTTCTGACGCAACTTCCCACCGGGTTATAAGCCAAAAGAATGAATCCTCATAATGGCTGCCATGGAAGGAAAGCACATGTGAAGACAATGGGGACCCCCTGCGGTGAGGCGGGAAACTCCAGCACTGGCCTTCAGATTACACTACTTGTGTGCAGGCTGGGGGTTGATGAGAAGCGTGAGAGAGGGAGGGGGGAACTTTGCTCTGTGAGCTGTCAGCAGCAAAAAAAAAGATGTGGACTGTAGTTCTAGCACAGCACAAGACATGGAGCTTTCAGTATCATCACACCTCCCACCCTTAGAGGGCGCTACGGAGGCATGACCTGTCGGTAATCCGACATGCGCACCTCAGCGGGTTCGCCACGTCGTGATAACCCATCAGCATTCCCATGATCGCTGCCTTTCTTGTGTTGTACGGCAAAATCATACTGCTGTAGGGCAAGGCTCCAGCGTAGCAACCTACCATTGGTTCCGGACACTGTGTGCAGCCAGCTCAGAGGGTTGTGGTCGGTGACCACCTTGAAGGTGCGCCCGTACAAGTAGGGCTGCAAACGTTGCAGTGCCCAGACCATGGCCAGGCACTCCTTCTCGATGGTGGAGTATGCCACTTCCCTTGGCAGACGTTTCCGGCTCAGGTACAACACGGGGTGCTCCTGGTTCCCCGAATCAACCTGGCTGAGTACAGCACCGAGGCCAAATTCGCTGGCGTCAGTCTGTACCAGGAATGGCCGACTGCTGTCGACGGCTTTCAACACTGGAGAGCTGCACAGGGCGGTTTTCAACGCTCGGAATGCCGCCTCACAGCCATCTGTCCAGCTGACTGTTTGGGGTAGACCGCCCTTGGTGAGGTCCGTCAGGGGTTTCGCAGTGGCGCTATAGTTCGGTACGAAACGCCTATAGTACCCTGCAGTGCCCAGGAAGGACTTCACCTGCTTTTTGGTCCTGGGGGTGGGCCAGGACACGATCGCGTCCACTTTCTCGGGCTCTGGACTCATGGAACCCCCGCCTACCCGGTGCCCCAGGTAGTGGACCTCCCTCATGCCCATCTGGCATTTTCCCGGCTTGATGGTCAGACCTGCCTGGCGAATAAGCTTGAGCACCTCCTGGAGGTGCTGAAGGTGTTCCTCCCAGGTGGAACTGAAGACGGCAATGTCTTCCAGGTACGCCACAGCGTACTCCTCCAGTCCCTGAAGCAGGTGGTTGACCATCCGCTGAAAAGTGGCAGGGCATTCTTCATGCCGAAAGGCATGACCTTGGACTCGTACAGTCCAAAAGGGGTGATAAAGGCGGATTTCTCCTGCGCCGCAGGGCTCAGGGGAATCTGCCAGTATCCCCGGCTTAAATCCATGATGGATATGTACTTGGCATTCGCCAACCGCTCCAGCAGATCCTCGATGCATGGCATTGGGTGCGCATCAGAGGTAGTGATGGCGTTGAGCCCCCTGTAGTCCACGCAGAACTGGGTGGTCCGATCCTTTTTTGGCACGAGAACTACAGGTGAGGCCCACGAGCTTTTGGACGGTCGGATCACCCCCAGCTGCAACATCTCCTGGATCTCCTGGCGCATAATCTGCTGCACTTCCTCAGAGATCCGATAAGGTGTCCGCCGTAACGGGGCATGATTCCCGGTGTCCACCTCGTGGACTGCCAACTTGGTCCTTCCGGGTTGGTTAGTGAACACAGCCCGAAAGGATTCCAGAGTGGTCAGCAACTGCAACCGCTGGGAGGCGGTTAGCGAGGCATTTACCTCCATGTCCTCAATGGACCCATTGGCCTTGGCTTGGGCCAGCATGTCCAGGAGGGGATCCTCCTCCCGTCCTCGGGCAGGTTGCAGACCGGTAGGACGCAGGCTTCACGTTCGTGATGGGCCTTCATCATGTTGACGTGGAAGGCCTTGCGCCTACCCCGAGTGTGGTCAAGCGTGACCACGTAGGTGACTGGGTTGAGCCCTTGGTGCACGACGTACGGGCCTTCCCAGGCTGCCTGAAGCTTATCCTTTGGTACGGGTACCAGCACCCACACCTTTTGACCCACCTGGTAGGTCCGCTCCCGGGCGTTCTGGTCGTACCAGTGCTTCTGGTCAGCCTGAGCCCGCGTCATGTTGTCATGCACCAACTGCGTCAAGGTCTGCATCTTGTCGCGGAAGCGCATGACATAATCCACGATGGACACTTCTGTGGGGTTTGGCTCATCTTCCCAGGATTCTCTTATCAACCCAAGGCGTCCCCGGACTCGCCTGCCATACAGGAGCTCAAAGGGGGAGAACCCCGTCGAGGCCTGCGGGACTTCTCTGTAGGCAAACAGCAGCTGTGGGAGGTACCGCTCCCAATCGCGTCCCTGGGTCTCAACCAGCATGCGGAGCATCTGTTTGAGGGTACCGTTAAAGCGCTCACACAAACCATTGGTCTGTGGGTGATACGCACTCGATACCATACGCGTCACCTGCATTTTGCTGCAGAGAGCCTTCATTAGGCGAGACATGAATTGGGTCCCTCGATCGGTAAGCATCTCCCTGGGAAATCCTACCCGTGAAAAGATGGTCACCAGTGCATCCGCCACCTTATCTGCCTTAGTTGAGGACAGAGCTACTGCCTCCGGGTGCCGGGTAGCGTAGTCTACCACAGTAAGGATGTATTGCTTTCTAGAGCGGCTGGGGACGGCCAGCGGGCCCACAATGTCCACCGCGATCCTCTGGAAAGGCTCCTCTATCACTGGCAATGGGATCAGGGGAGCCTTAAGAGCAGGCCCCGCCTTCCCCACTCTTTGACAGGTGATACAGGAGCGGCAGTAGTTAGTCACATCTGTCCCCATCTTGGGCCAATAGAAGTGTTGAGACAGCCGTGCCTTAGTTTTGCTGACCCCCAAGTGTCCAGCGAGTGGAATCTCATGGGCAATCCTCAACAACTCACCTCGGAACTGGTGCGGGACGACCAGCTGTTTTTCCCTCAACCACTCCTTTTGGGAATCTCCGGGTACTGTCTCCCGGTACAACCTTCCTCGTTCCCAGAACACCCTCTCCTTATCAGTCACGGAGGTGGGCGTCTCGGCGAGGTGCCTCAAGTTCTACAGGCTCGCATCTGAGTGCAGAGCAGCCTGGAACTCCTGGCTGGAGGCAGCCAGGAGTGACGTCAGGGTTCCTTCCTCACTGGGACCCTCTGGGACCGGCTCTGGGTCCACCTCTGGTTCAGTCTCTCCTGTAGCGGAGGAGGGTCCAGATGGCAGGGCGCTACCTGCGATCCGGGCACTCTGACTGCGGGTGACAGCAGCTACATATGCAGTCTCCCCGGAGATTTCTATAGACCCAACAGCCTGCGCTGCTATGGGCTCTACCTCCCCATCCACCCCCAACACTTCAGGAGCAGTGCTACTTATGGGCCAGTTACCTTCCTCGGTGGCACTGGTCAGTGTCATGGCGTCACCTTCCTCACAGTTCCCATGCACCTCCCCATTTCCTTGAGCACTGTCGCTTGCTCCTGCTAGGGGTTCCTCAGCCGTCTCACTCCGCAGAGCGACGGGGCTGAACGCTCCTGTACCTGTGGACACATCTACCACTTCAGAGAAAGGGTTAACAGGTTCAGATGGCACAGATACATCACTATCAGCATCATCCCTAGGGAAAGAAAGGTTATCAGTTGCATAATCACTTCGCAAAGCATTGGCAGGTAACACAATCAGTTTCCCATCATCATCAACATCAACATCATGGTTAACGTTAACCTTATTATCAGATTGGGAAGGAGTGTCAGGGACATAGTACGCGACCATCCTCCCCAGATCAGTCCCCAATAAAACATCAGTGGGCAGGTTTTCGGACACCCCCACTTCCTTCACCCCGCTCCCGGCACCCCAGTCAATGAAAACTCGGGCTATCGGCAAGGGTAGTGGACGCCCCCAATCCCGATGACAGTTAAGGTTTTCACCGGAACCAACTCTTCAGGGGCCGCCAGTTCGGGTCGGATGAGGGTTCGTTCAGCCCCGGTGTCCTTGAGGCCTGTAGCAAGACGGGCCCCCACGCGGACGGGCTGCACGTTGTCATCAACCCTCCCCACCACACCACCCACCAAAAGAACAGAGGCGTTGGGCCCGGAGGCCTTGGCTGGGGGGTTCTTCTGCCTCTCCGGACAGGTGGCGCTGATGTGTCCAGTCCTTTTACAGGAGAAACACTGGCGGGGGTCTGATGTAGGCCTGGCGCTGGCAAAGGGGATAGTGCCTCCAGAGGGACGACTGGCAGGGGCACTGGGGTTGGTTGTAGGCTTACCCCCTCCCCAGCGGGCGGCGACGGGCTTCCGCACCTCGGGTTTCCGGTTGGCCTCATAGCTGTCGGCGATCCGTGCTGTTATGACCGCGTCCTCCGGTTCTCAGTCCAGGATGAACTGTCGGACCTCAGCTGGGCACAGATGCAGGAACTGGTCTTTGATCATCAGGTCTCTCAGCTCCTCAAAGGTGTCAACTGACAGTCCATGGATCCACTGGTCAAAGTGGTTCCTGAGTCCTTGCACCACATCGCTATAACTGTCGTGTGGACCACGTTGGAGGTTCCGGAACTTCTTTCGGTATACCTCAGGGGTTAGCTGGTACTTGGCAATCAGGGCCTGCTTGATGGCCTCATAGTCACTGTCTTGATCTGACGTGAGGGAAGCGAACGCCTCCAAAGCTTTTCCCTTTAGCCCGGGGGTCAAGTACCTGGCCCATTGGTCGGCAGGCAGCTGGTACTGTCTGCAGACTTTCTCAAAGGCCCGCAGAAAAGTGTCCAAGTCTCCGTCCTTTTCCATCACGGGAAAGTGCTCCGGCCTGGGCTTCGGACTCTGAGAGCTACTGGGTGTACCGCTCCGGGCGGTGGGGAGCATCCCCCCTCGCTGGACCATCTCCAGCTCATGGGCTCTCTGCGCTTGGGCTTCCCGCTCGGCTCGGGCTCTCTCAGCCTCCCGCTGGGCTCCCTCAGCCTCCCGCTGGGCTTGGCGCTCGACTCGGGCCTCCTGCTGGTATTGCTGGATCAGCTTCAGGCGCTCCTCCCGGTCGTTGGTGGGGAGTCCCTCCAGGGCCGCCTGCAGGTAAGGGTCCAACCCGCCCTGGGTGTAAGCATGCAGGGTTTGGGCCTCTGCTGCAGCACCACCTTGGCTTGGGCCGGCTTCTGTGCCCGCCACACTCTGATGCTCTTCCAGTTCCTTCAGGGCCTGGACCAGTCGGGCTTTGGTTTGGTTCTTGTGGTCAAGGCCGTGGTACACGCAGATTCCCACAAGAGTGTCCCTGTTCTGCTTTTCGAACCAACTTGCTCCTCTTGTAGCCATGTTTGCCAAATAAAAGATAGGATAGAAAAGCAAAGAGAAGGGAGGGGTAACCGCAAGTACACACAATTGTCTCAGGACTAATAAACACTGAGTCTGTTCTCCAAAACTTTAGATGCAGGGTCCCTGAAGAACCGTGCAAGTTTTTTAGTGAAGGGAATGATTGCTCAAACCAGATCACTAATGCTCTATTATCCCACCGCTGCCACCACATGTGATGAAACGGGCACACGGTCCGCCACACGTAGCCCGGGGGTATCACGGCTCGTGATCCCTCCGTGCCGCAAATGTGACGAAAACGCGCACACACACGACGGCTGCTGCCGTCCAACCCAGTAAACTGCAGGGATTTATAATTATCCCACGTCCACTTAGGAACTTGCCGCTCTCTGGCGCCCCCCTTACCCTCAGGTCAGTCAGGGAACTGCACCTAGGATAATTAGTCGCCAGACGGGTCACTTGGATGTGTGCTGGCTATTGGGCACGCTGCAGTGAGGGAATTATAATTACTCCGGGCCGCAGCCAGGCAATACACTTATAAAACCCGCTCCGTCACTGCCAACGCCACCCCATAGGTCAACACTTTACACCCCTTCTTTTAAGCTGCCACCAGCTACGATTTACTTAAGGAACAATTTATCAAGAGGGTCCGTAGCAACCCCAAAACAGTAGCGTAGTACTTCAGGCACGTGCAAATTCGTTTATAGAGCAGGAGAAACAAACTAATAAATTTATAGGTTTATTCCTTAAAATACAGGCAGTGCTTATCGTTTAAAAGAAAGGTAACAAGCTGAGGCAATATAGTTATGTACAATGCAGTTATAAAAATAAACGGGATTACAAGTGAAAAACTTACATGATAGTTATATCATTTACAGGCAAGCCAGGCTGGGGGAGGAGCCACACGTCATAGTTCATTTGCAGATCTGTTAGTCACGTCATCACAGCTTGGAATGACTCAGGGGGGCTCACCACAAGACTTATACCGGTGGGCTGCTGACCTCACAAAAGGGGATGGTTTTTCTGGCCACCTCCCAGGGATGGAAGTCCTAGTTTTTAGTTCTGAAAGATTATCAGGAGCATACTTCATCCTGAGAACCTCGCAGAAGAATGGCAGACCTATCAATGATCTTACTTTAAAATGACGGTTCAAATGAGCCCAAACTTGGGTGCGATAGTTCATGGGGCATCCGAGAATTCCATTTCTCGGGTTCTGTTGGAGTTACGGGTTCACCAGTACCACGGGAACGATGCCTGTCGGCGCATGTTTCAAAACAGTGACTTTCGTGTTTCTGATGCAACTTCCCACCGGGTTATAAGCCAAAAGAATGAATCCTCATAATGGCTGCCATGGAAAGAAAGCACATGTGAAGACAATGGGGACCCCCTGAGGTGAAGCGGGAAACTCCAGCACTGGCCTTCAGATTACACTACTTGTGTGCAGGCTGGGGGTTGATGAGAAGCGTGAGAGAGGGAGGGGGGAACTTTGCTCTGTGGGCTGTCAGCAGCAAAAAAAAAAAAAGATGAGGACTGTAGTTCTAGCACAGCACAAGACATGGAGCTTTCAGTATCATCACATAAACCTACTATTCCTAAGAATTCCAATACAGTTAGGTTTATTACTACGTATCATCCTCAACATGCTAAAATGCGTAGAGCAGTTCAGAATGCTTGACCAATACTTAAAACGGATCCTATCATTAGCAAGTTTCTCCCTGAGAGGCCGTCTTTCACCTTTAGACGAGCCAGAAATCTCCGTGACCATTTGACTAGTAGTCACTTTCTGGGCCAGCCTATTCCTACCTTTTTGGATGGGACAACTGTTCGAGGTGGCTGTGTTCCGTGCGGCAGATGTGTGGCATGCCCTAACATCGAGCGTTGCTCATCTTTCACGAACTTTGATGGTACAAAGAACTTTGCTATTAAGAAACGTATCACATGTACCACTCAATATGTGATCTATAGTGCCAGTTGTCCATGTGGACTTTTTTATGTAGGTCTCACTACGAGGCAATTAAAAGTTCGTGTGAGAGAGCACGTTTTGGGCATTTTAGCCGCATCTGCCTGCACGGACGCGGCTACTTTGAAAACATTGCCCCGTCACTTTTATGAACATCATAACTGTGATGGTTCTTTATTGAAGGTGCGGGGCATCGATTGTCTCAATATTAATATCAGGGGAGGTAATTTTCTCGACGGCTGGCCAGGTAGAGACTAGATGGATTTGGACTCTACAAACTATCCATCCCAATGGTCTCAACGAAAATATATCTTTTGCTCCCTTTCTGTGATCCACCATTTCTGCAGTCATTTTGTTCCCCAGATCCGCATAGTATTTTATTTACTTTATTTTAATACTTTGTTTGTAATTTTAGGTTCTTATATGTTTCTGTCGTTGGTCGTTGTTCCATTATCCCAGAGGATGAATTCATTATGGTGATCAAGACTTCGGGACATTTTTAGACATATTTCTTCTATTCTCTTTGTTTGAATGGACATTATTATTTTTAATAAAAAAAATTTTTGGTTTATTTATTTTTTGTTCATTTGTTTTCATTATAAATATTATTATTTTTGTTTTCATTGTTGTGGTTAGTTTGTATTTTTTATATTTTTTTCTAATTTTTGTATATATATTTATTATGTCCATATTATATATATTATTTTGTTTATATTCATTTTTTGTTCTATTTGTATTATATATAATTGATGTTTCTGTTTCTATCCATTCACATAAAGATTGCGCATGTGCGTTACCTCCGCATCCTTATGGGTCGTGCTGGCTCCTAGTTATGGTGCTGTCCGGATAGCATGTATTTCCATGCGGTTCCTGCCGCGCCTTTGGGAGTGAGCGCAGGATTGCGATGTTGTTGGGATCGCACATGTGCGTCGCTATTTTCACGGCCACGTCTTTTTAATTACCCATTGCATTACGCACGCGCGGCTCCTTCACCGCTGCTTGCCGCGTCACTTCCGGTGACATCGCTGTCTGGATCACATGGGGCCCCATGTTTCTTCCGGAAGCGGCAGCCTGTGGTATGCGCTGGTGAGTGGCGGTGTCGTTTTAGCACGTGTGTGCTCCATTTGCTGGCCATATAAATACAGGTAGATTTGGCCTTAGACTCCACTCCCCCTGAGGAAGGAGTGTTTGTTTCACTCCGAAACGCGCGTTGGGGAGGGCCTGGAGATAGCTGACCTCTGTACCACTTGGTAATTATTTGCTTCATTTTATGTCTGTCACTATTGTACTCTATGCCGTTATTCTGACCGTTATATTGTGTATATTCCTGCCCACCTCTTCGTTGTAATGCCACACTTTTTGTGGGCTGAGGTAGACTGTGGTTGCGGTGACACTATTTTTGGTCGGCCATTTAGTGTTTATATTATTCATCTCTTTAGTGCAGGTTACATATTTGTTGCTTTGTAGAGGTCATGTTTATCTCCTTGGCCCTGATTTTTACTATGTGCATTTGGGTCGCAATTCCCTTCCTTGCTATTTTCTGATTTTTAATCAATAAAGTTTTGTATTTTGTGGACTTTTTGACTGCATTGTTTTTCTTTGTTGCTATGCTTATTGCAGTTGGTCTGTTCTATGTAGAGGCATCTATGTGTGGGGTTATTATCCCGTCTGTTTTTCAGACTTGATGCTAAACACACATTTAAATTGACTCCTTCACTTTACTTAAGTTGTATAACTTTATCATCTCTCCAGTGTGCGTGCATACTGAAGCCACAGTGGAGATACTACAAAGAATATCTATACTCGTATGGTCATGTGTTATAAAGAGAGAAGGATGCTATTGCATCCCAAAATCACTATTTATAACATCAGGCCAGGTGATAAATATTTGTTGTATCTCCGTCGCTACAATCTGCTTGTGTGTCCTAGTAAAGTCAGGATGCAAAAAACACAGCATCCTGACTTTACTGGGACACCTGGGCAGGTGATTATTGTATTGGAGTGTATAAAGACAGGGTGCACTCGGTACAGGTATCAAAACTGTTTTTTTATTAACATACACACAATAAAATTTTTTACACCATTTGATCTTGCCATGACACACGTCCCACATAAGATATAAAGTAGGCCGCAAATTGGTCCCTCATTTGGCCAACTTCAACTGATGACCTGAGAGGGTGCTGAGTGAAATCAGGCAATGGGTTGGCAGCTGGTTCATCTAGTTCAAAGTTAGGGCGCTCTTTAGCCATCACAAAATTGTGAAGAACCATACAGGCTTTCACCACCTCATCCACTGTTTCAAGTTAAAGATTAATGGCTGTGCCGAGAATGCGCCATCTGGACACAAGAATCCCAAAGGCATACTCTACAGTTCTTCGTGCCCTTGTGAGTCTGTAATTAAAGATTTTTCTTGTGTGGTCCAAGTCCCGGCTGGAGTAGGGTTTCAGCAGGTTTGTGCACATTTGAAAGGCCTCATCCCCAATCATTACAAATGGCAGTGGCGGACCTTCGGTGTGGGGAAGAGGCCGTGGCAGGGGGAAATTAAAATGGTTGCCATATAACCTACGGCCCATGTCCGAGTTCTTAAAAGTCTGAGAGTCATTGCCCCGGCTGTTATGTAGCGTAGCTGAGGACAAGAACAACAGCCGGGCAGCCGAACACCTGAGATGTTGGTAACTAATGAGTTGCAGATTCCTAAACTAACCACACAACTAGAGGTAGCCGTGGAGCGTTCCTACGTTGATCCTGGACGCCTCGTCACAGCCTGAGAGATAACTACACCTAAAGGCAGAAAGATGAAAGCTATCTGCCCCGGAGCAGATCCCCCAAAAAAATAGGAAGCCCCCAAACATGTAATGGCGGTTAGACAAGAAGAAAGCTCGGACACAGACAGAAAATAGAATGAGCAAACGCTGGGGCCACAAGCTGACTAAATAGGATAAGACAGGAGAGATTACTTTCTGCAACCCAGAAAACCCTGCAAAAATCCAACAATTCTGATTGCAAAAATACTGAGATCACAAGATCTCGCCACCCACTAAATCAGATCTCAGTGTGAACAAAACCAAGCCGCAGCCGCTGAAAAAGCAAGAAAAAGCAAATGAAAAAACAACAATGGCTACAGACAAACTGTGAGGAGCACAGGCCCCAGGAGGGGACCCGGCTGTCCTCCACAATTGTGCAGAAAACTATGGAAATAGCAAGCACAAAAAGAAAAGCAGAAAATATCTTATCTGAAAGCAGCAGACGCAGGCAAACACCAGCAAACTTCCAAATGAACCAGGAACCACAATTGAGACCAGAACAATTGATCACCGGCGACCATCATGGGAGGGAACCTCCCTTATATCAGTCCAGTCAGTGATTCCAGATTGCCATTCCTCTCTGGAAGGTTCAGTACTGCCTGTAACCACCAGAGGGAGCCTCTGCTCATTCACAACAGTACCCCCCTTGAGGAGGGGTCGCCGCACCCTCACTTGTGCAACCAGGCCAATCAGGATGAGCTCGGTGATAGGCACGGATCAGTCTCCTAGCATGGATGTCCGAAGCAAACAACCAAGAATTGTCCTCCTGACCATAACCTCTCCACTTAACCAAATACTGGAGCTTCCGTCTAGAAAAACGAGAATCCAATATTTTCTCAACCACATACTCCAGATTACCCTCAACCAAAACAGGATCAGGAGGCGCAGCCATAGGAACCACTGGCTCGACAAACCTTTTCAATAAGGACTTGTGGAACACGTTATGGATCTTAAATGTCCCTGGAAGAAGCAAACGGAAGGAAACCGGATTAAGAATCTCCATGATCTTATAAGGTCCAATGAACTTAGGCTTAAACTTTGGAGATGCAACCCTGATAGGGATACTTCTTGAGGACAACCAAACCAAGTCCCCTACTTAAAACTGAGGACCATCAGTCCTATGCCGGTTGGCAAACCTACCTGGTCCCAAATCTGCTGCATTCGCTCCACAACAGAGTCAACACCCGGACAGACAGAAGCCTCCGCCTGTCCCGAAGAACATCGAGGGTGAAACCCAGAATTGCAGAAAAATGGAGACATCAAGGTGGCAGAGCTAGCCCTATTATTAAGAGCAAACTCATCCAAAGGCAAAAAAGAGACCCAGTCATCTTGATCAGCAGACACAAAACATCTCAAATAAGTCTCCAAGGTCTGGTTTGTTTTCTCGGTTTGTCCATTCGTCTGAGGATGAAATGCAGAGGAGAAAGATAATTGAACACCAAGTTTAGAACAAAACGTCCTCCAAAATCTGGAAACAAACTGGACTCCTCTGTCACACACAGTTTTCTCCGGAATGCCGTGCAACCGAACCACGTGCTGAAGGAACAAAGGCACCAACTCGGAGGAGGAAGGCAACTTACTGTAGGTAATGGCACAAGATGTATCATCTTGGAAAACCTATCACAGATTATCCAGATAACGGTCATTCTCTGAGAGACAGGGAGGTCGGAAATAAAATCCATAGATATGGGTCCATGGCCTTTTGGGCACAGATAATGGCATCAACAAACCACTAGAGCGAGAGCAAGGCTTGGAACGAGAGCAAGTCCCACAGGACTGCACAAAGTCCCTGATGTCACGAGACAAAGTAGGCCACCAAAAGAACTGACTCACCAAGTCTCTGGTACCAAAAATCCTGGGATGACCAGCCAACGCGGAACAATGAATCTCAGACATCACACTCTTCTTCCACTGGTCTGGGACAAACAATTTCCCAACAGGGCAGCGCTCGGGTTTATCCTCCTGACACCCCTCCAGAGCCAGTCTCAAATTGGGCGAGATGGCGGAAAGAACTACACCCTCTTTCAAAATAACAGCAGGATCAGATAACTCAGGAGAATCCGCAAAGAAACTCCTTGAGAGGGCATCCGCCTTAACATTCTTAGTGCCAGGAAGAAAAGAAACCACAAAATTAAAACATGTGAAAAACAAGGCCCACCTGGCCTGTCTAGGATTAAGTCGCTTGGCTGATTCCAGATAAACCAGATTCTTATGGTCCGTGAGGACCACCACCTGATGTTTGGATCCTTCCAGCCAATGTCTCCACTCTTCAAAGGCCCACTTCATGGCCAATAACTCCCGATTACCCACGTCATAATTACGTTCAGTCGGAGAAAACTTTCGAGAGAAAAAGGCACAAGGGTTACTCGTAGAGGTCTCTGGATCCCTTTGGGACAAAACGGCACCTGCCCCAATTTCAGAAGCATCAACCTCCACCTGAAACGGTAAAGAAACATCAGGCTGCCGTAGAACAGGAGCAGAAGTGAATCTCTGCTTAAGTTTCTGAAATGCAGAAACTGCCTCAGGGTGCCAATTCACCACATCAGAACCCTTTTTGGTCAAATCAGTCAATGGTTTAATAATACCGGAGAAATTACCAATGAATTTACGATAAAAATTGGCAAAACCCAAAAATCTCTGAAGAGCCTTTAATGAAGTAGGTTGAACACAATCACAGATGGCCTGAACCTTGACCGGGTCCATTTCAATAACAGACGGAGACAAAATGAATCCCAGAAATGAGACCTTCTGTACGCGAAAAAGACACTTTGATCCCTTCACATACAGTGCATTCTCTCTCAAAATCTGGAACCCAGTCCGAACATGTTTCACATGAGAGTCCAAGTTGTTGGAAAAAATCAAGATATCATCCAAATAAGCAATCAGAAATTTATCCACAAAATCCCTGAAAATATCATTCAAGAAGGATTGGAAGACGGAAGGACCATTAGTGAGCCCAAAGGGCATCACTAGGTACTCAAAATGCCCCTCTGGGGTAGTAAACGCCGTCTTCCATTCATCCCCGTGCTTAATGCGAATAAGGTTATACGCCCCCTGAGGTCAAGCTTGGTAAACCAACTAGCACTTTTCACTCTGGAAAACAGGTCAGAAATCAAGGATAACGGATATTGATATTTCACAGTGATCTTATTCAGGAGGCGATAATCAATACACGGCCTCAATGAACCATCCTTTTTAGCCACAAAGAAAAAACCGGTGCCCAAGGGTGAAGAGGATGGTCTGATATGACCCTTCTCCAAAGACTCCTTTATATAAGATCGCATAGCATAGTGTTCAGGTACAGATAAGTTAAAAAGGCGAACCTTAGGAAATTTACCACCAGGAACTAACTCAATAGTGCAATCGTAGCTTCTGTGAGGAGGTAAGGACGCAGACTTACTTTCACTAAACACATGAGAAAAATCAGTCAAAAAGTCAGGGACATCCTGAGACTGGGTTGAGGCAGAAAAAACAGGAGTGTCAGTATTAACACATTGGCAACCCCAACTGGTCACAGACACAGATTTCCAATCCAAAAGAGGATTATGAGTCTGTAACCAAGGGAAACCCAGTACAATAATGTCATGCAGATTATGCAACACCAGAAATTTGCAACTCTCCTGATGATCTGGTTCAACCCTCATTATCACCTGAGTAGAAAATTGGGGTTTATTCTCCCCCAAAGGGGTAGAATCAATGCCCAGTAGGGGAATAGACTTCCGCAGGGTATCATAGGAAACCCACAACGTTTGGCAAAGTCAAAATCCATCAGGTTAATAGCCGTTCCTGAATCAACAAAAGCCTGAGCCAAAAATGTGGACATGGAGCAAATGAGGGTAACAGTCAACAGAAATTTAGTCTGAACACTACCCAAGACAACTGAGTGCGCAAAACGTCTTCACCGCTTAGGACAGACGGAAATAGCATGAGAGGCATCACCACAGTAGAAACATAACCCATTGCGCTTTCGAAACTCATGACGCTGTGCCCCAGAAGTCACTCCATCAAACTGCATGGGCCCAGGAGCTGGCTCACAAGGCAACACCATCTCACGCATACCTCTGCGCTCACGCAAACGTCTGTCAATTTGAATAGCCAATGACATAGAATCATTGAGACCAGAGGGAGCAGGGAATCCCACCATAACATCCTTTACATTCTCTGACAGCCCCTTCTGAAAAAGGGCTGCCAAAGCATCATCATTCCATTTGGTCAGGACTGCCCACTTTCGGGATTTCTGACAGTACAACTCAGCGTCTTCAAGACCCTGATTTAATGCCAACAAGGTCTTTTCAACTTGATCAGTGACATTAGGTTCATCGTACAATAACCCCAGAGCCTGAAAAAATACATCAATATTATTCAAAACAGGATCCCCAGGTGTCAGGGAAAAAGCCCAATCCTGAGGGTCGCCGCGCAGGAGAGAGATCACAATTTGAACCTGCTGTGCTGCGCTCCCCGAGGACTTAGGCTTTAAGGCAAAAAACAACTTACAGTTATTTTTGAAATTCAGAAATTTAGCCCGATCCCCAAAAACAAATCTGGCATGGGAATCCTAGGTTCCACAACCGGCAACCTAGAAAGATAGGTAGCAATACTCCGAACCTCAGTGGCAAGCAGATCCACACGGCCAGACAACTGTGCAAACTCCATTGAGAAAAAAAAAATCCTCCTCAGCACCCAGAGAAAAAGAGGGAAAAATGCAACAAAAAAAAAATCTCTGACAACTTTTTTCTTTCCACACTATTTTTCCTTTCTGTGAGTACCATATAATTTTCAGTTTGGCCGGTGATACTGTTTGTAGCGTAGCTGAGGAGGACAGGAACAACAGCCGGGCAGCCGAACACTTGAGATGTTGGTAACTAATGGGTTGCAGATTCCTAAACTAACCACACAACTAGAGGTAGCCGTGGAGCGTTCCTACGTTTATCCTAGACGCCTCGTCACAGCCTGAGAGATAACTACACCTAAAGGCAGAAAGATGAAAGCTATCTGCCCGGAGCAGATCCCCAAAGAAAATAGGAAGCCCCCAAACATATAATGGCGGTTAGTCAAGAAGAAAGCTTGGACACAGACAGAAAATAGAATGAGCAAACGCTGGGGCCACAAGCTGACTAAATAGGATAGGACAGGAGAGATTACTTTCTGCAACCCAGAAAACCCTACAAAAATCAAACAATTCTGATTACAAAAATACTGAGATCACACGATCTCGCCACCCACTAAATCAGATCTCATTGTGAACAAAACCAAGCCGCAGCCGCTGAAAAAGCAAGAAAAAGCAAATGAAAAAACAACAATGGCTACAGACAAACTGTGAGGAGCACAGGCCCCAGGAGGGGACCCGGCTGTCCTCCACAAGTGTGCAGAAAACTATGCAAATAGCAAGCACAAAAAGAAAAGCAGAAAATATCTTATCTGAAAGCAGCAAACGCAGGCAAGACACCAGCAAACTTCCAAATGAACCAGGAACCACAATTGAGACCAGAAAAATTGATCACCGGCAACCATCATGGGAGGGAACCTCCCTTATATCAGTCCAGTCAGTGATCCCAGATTGCCATGCCTCGCTGGAAGGTTCAGTACTGTCTGTAACCACCAGAGGGAGCCACGGCTTATTTACAACACCCGGCCAAATGCCCCAATGTCCACCGCAATAAACCGACAGTCTGCATCCGCAATGGCCATGAGTACTGTAGAAAAGTACTTTTCATAATTATAGTACTCCAATCCACTTTTTTGGGGTTTGTTATCCTGATGTGTTTCCCATCCACCGCTCCCAAACAGTTGGGGAAATTGCAGACTGTCAAAAATTGATCAGATATTTCAATCCACTTTTCCGCAGTGGGCAGGGGCATAAATTCAGGACAGAGAAAGTCCCACAAAGCCCGGCAGGTGTCCGTAACTATTCCCGACAAGGTGGAGATTCCAAGCCGGTACTGGAAGTGGAGTTAAGAATGGGTCTCGCCAGAAGCCAGGAATCTGCTAAACAGAGGAAGAAAAACTGTGATTGTCCAGGCTTGGGCAAAACACTGACATGAAAAAAATTTCTGTACATGGCAGGACTATAATTCTGCAGGCTTTTAGTAAATGGCAGAACAAAAACACTTATGCATGCATTGGTTTTTAAATATTACGTACCATAATGTGACCAGAAGCCGTTCCTCAGGAGGAATGGCACAACGGAGCTGTGTGTCCTGTCTCCGGATGGCTCCTACAACACGACCAAGCAAATACATGAATGTTGTGTTTTGGTAGCTGAGGAGAGCAGGCAAAAACAGCAATACACCAGAGAGGTTGGAATCTACTGGATTGCAGTACCCTGACTAACCACCACAACTAAAGGCAGGCGTGGAGCGTTCTATGTTGGTCCTAGACGCCTCGTCACAGACTGAGAGGCTAACTACACCTAAAGGTAGAAAGAGGAAAGCTATCTGCCCCGGAGCAGATCCCCAAAGAACATAGGAAGCCCCCAAACATGTATTGGCGGTTAGACAAGAGGAAATACAGACACAGACAGAAAATAGTATGAGCAAACGCTGGGGCCCAATCTGCCTTGACAGAAAAGGATAGGAAGGATACTTACTGCAATCCAAAAAAAACCCTAAAAAAGCCAACGCTACTAATTGCAAAAACACCTCAGATCACACGACCTCTACCACCTAAATTAGTTCTCTGGTGTAACAAAACTAAGCCGCAGTCACAGAAAAAAAAACTGGAAAAGGCAAATGAACAAACAACAGTGGCTCCAGAGGAACCGAGAGGAGACCAAGCCCCCCGGGGAGGGGAACCTGGCCAACCTCACAGAAATGCAGAGAAGTATGCAAATGGCAAGAACAAAAACAAAAAAACATAAAATATCTTATCTGAGAGCAGGAGAAGAGGCAAGACTCAGCAAGCTTCCAAGAGAACCAGGAAACAACGTTGAGACAAGAACAATTGATCATCGGCAACCATGATGGGGGGAAACCTCCCTTACATCCAGCCAGTCCGTGATTCCTGATTGCCAATCCTCATTGAATGGTTCAGTACTGTTTGTAACCACCAGAGGGAGCTTCTGCTCAGAATTCATTTCTAAAAAATTCATAACAGTACCCCCCCTTGAGGAAGGGTCACCGAACCTTCATTTGTGCAACCAGGTCGGTCAGAATGAGCTCTGTGATACGCACGGATCAGTCTCCTAGCATGGATGTCCGAAGCAAACACCCAAGAATTGTCCTCCTGACCATAACCTCTCCACTTAACCAAATACTGGAGTTTCCGTCTAGAAAAACGAGAATTCAATATTTTCTCAACCACATACTCCAGATTGCCCTCAACAAAAACAGGGTCAGGGGGCGCAGCCATAGGAACCACTGGCTCGACAAACCTCTTCAATAAGGACTTGTGGAACACGTTATGGATCTTAAATGTCCCTGGAAGAAGTAAACGAAAGGAAACAGGATTAATAATCTCCATGATCTTATAAGGTCCAATGAACATAGGCTTAAACTTAGGAGATGCAACTCTCATAGGGATATTTATTGAGGACAACCAGACCAAGTCCCCCACTTTAAACCGAGGACCATCAGTCCTATGCCAGTTGGCAAACCGCTGGGCCTTCTCCTGAGAGAGGGACAACCTCTCCACTACCTGGTCCCAAATCTGCCGCTTACGCTCCACAACAGAGTCAACACCCGGACACACAGAAGCCTCTGTCTGTCCCGAAGAAAATCGAGGGTGAAACCTAAAAATTTCAGAAAAATGGAGACATCAAAGTGGCAGAGCTAACCCTATTATTAAGAGCAAACTCAGCCAAAGGCAAAAAAGAGACCCAGTCATCCTGATCAGCAGACACAAAGCATCTTAGATAAGTCTCCAATGTCTGGTTTGTTCTCTCAGTTTGACCATTGGTCTGAGAATGAAATGCCGAGGAGAAAGACAATTGAACACCAAGTTTAGAACAAAAAGTCCTCCAAAATCTGGAAACAAACTGGACTCCTCTGTCAGACACAATGTTCTCAGGAATGCCGTGTAACCGAACCACGTGCTGAAGGAACAAAGGCACCAATTCGGAGGAGGAAGGCAACTTAGGTAATGGCACAAGATGTATCATCTTGGAAAACCTATCACAAATCACCCAGATAACGGTCATTCTCTGAGAAACAGGGAGGTCGGAATTAAAATCCATAGAGATATGGGTCCATGGTCTCTTGGGCACAGGCAATGGCATCAACAAACCACTAGAGCGAGAGCAAGTCCCACAGGACTGCACAAACTCCCTGACGTCACGAGACAAAGTAGGCCACCAAAAGGACCGACAAACCAAGTCTCTGGTACCAAAAATTCCGGGATGACCGGCCAACGCGGAACAATGAATCTCAGACATCACACTCTTCTTCCACTGGTCTGGGACAAACAATTTCCCAACAGGGCAGCGCTCGGGTTTATCCTCCTGACACCCCTCCAGAGCCAGTCTCAAATTGGGCGAGATGGCGGAAAGAACTACACCCTCTTTCAAAATAACAGCAGGATCAGATAACTCAGGAGAGTCCGCAAGGAAACTCCTCGAGAGGGCATCCGCCTTAACATTCTTAGTGCCAGGAAGAAAGGAAACCAGAAAAATTAAAACGTGTGAAAAACAAGGCCCACCTGGCCTGTCTAGGATTATGTCTCTTTTTCTGATTCCAGATAAACCAGATTCTTATGGTCCGTGAGGACCACCACCTGATGTTTGGCTCCTCCAGCCAATGTCTCCACTCTTCAAAAGCTTACTTCATGACCAATAACTCCCGATTACCCACGTCATAATTACGTTCAGTTGGAGAAAATTTTCGAGAGAAAAAAGCACAAGGGTTACTTTTAGAGGTCTCAGGATCTCTTTGGGACAAAACGGCACCTGCCCCAATTTCAGAGGCATCAACCTCCACCTGAAATGGCAGAGAAACATCAGGCTGCCGTAGAACAGGAGCAGAAGTGAATCTCTGTTTAAGTTCCTGAAACGCAGAGACTGCCTCAGGAGGCCAATTCACCACATCAGAACCCTTTTTGGTCAAATCAGTCAATCGTTTAACAATAACAGAGAAATTACCAATTAATTTACGATAAAAATTGGCAAAACCCAAGAATCTCTGAAGAGCCTTTAATGAAGTAGGTTGGACCCAATCACAGATGGCCTGAACCTTGACCGGGTCCATTTCAATAACAGATGGAGACAAAATGAATCCCAGAAATTAGATCCTCTGTACGCCAAAAAGACACTTTGATCCCTTCACATACAGAGCATTCTCTCTCAAAATCTGGAACACAGTCCGAACATGTTTCACATGAGAGTCCCAGTCATTGGAAAAAATCAAGATATCATCCAAATAAACAATCAGAAATTTATCCACAAAATACCTGAAAATGTCATTCATGAAGGACTGGAAGACGGAAGGAGCATTAGTGAGCGCAAAGGGCATCACTAGGTACTCAAAATGCCCCTCTGGGGTATTAAACGCCGTCTTCCATTCATCCCCGTGCTTAATGCGAATAAGGTTATACGCCCCCCTGAGGTCAAGCTTGGTAAACCAAGTAGCACTTTTCACCCTGGAAAACAGGTCAGAAATCAAGGGTAACGGATATTGATATTTCACAGTGATATTGTTCAAGAGACGATAATCAATACACGGCCTTAATGAACCATCCTTTTTGGCCACAAAGAAAAAACCGGCACCCAAGGGTGAAGAGGATGGTCTGATATGACCCTTCTCCAATGACTCCTTGATATAAGACCGCATAGCGTCATGTTCAGGTACAGACAAGTTAAAAAGGCGACCTTTAGGGAATTTACTACCAGGCACTAATTCAATAGCGCAGTCATAGCTCCTATGGGGGGGCAAGGATGCAGATTTACTTTCGCTAAACACATCAGAAAAATCAGTCAAAAAGTCAGGCACATATTGAGCCTGGGTAGAGGCAGAAAAAACAGGAGTGTTGGCATTAACACATTGGCAGCCCCAACTGGTTACAGACACAGATTTCCAATCCAAAACAGGATTATGAGACTGCAACCAAGGGAAACCTAGTACAATAATGCCATTCAGATTATACAGCACCAAAAATTTGCAACTCTCCTGATGATCAGGTTCAACCCTCATTATCACCTGAGTAGAGAACTGGGGTTTATTCTCAGCCAAAGGGGTAGAATCAATCCCCAGTAGGGGAATAGACTTCCGCAGGGGTATCAAGGGAAACCCACGTCTAGCAAAATCAAAATCCATCAGGTTAATAGCTGCTCCTGAATCAACAAAAGCCTGAGCAGAAAATGTGGACAGGGAGCAACTCAGGGTAACAGTCAACAGAAATTTTGTCTCAACACTACCTAAGACAATTGAGCGTGCAAAACGTCTTCCCCGCTTAGGGCAGACTGAAATAGCATGAGAGGCATCACCACAGTAGAAACATAACCCACTGCGTTTTCGAAACTCAAGACGCTGTGCCCCAGAAGCCACTCCATCACACTGCATGGGTTCAGAAGCTGGTTCACAAGGCAACACCATTCCACGCATACCTCTACGCTCACGCAAACGTCTGTCAATTTGAATCGCCAATGACATAGAATCATTGAGACCAGAGGGGGCAGGGAAACCCACCATAACATCTTTTACATTCTCTAACAGACCCTTCCGAAAAAGGGCTGCTAAAGCATCATCATTCCATTTGGTCAGAACTGCCCACTTTCGGAATTTCTGACAGTACAACTCAGCGTCCTCAAGCCCCTGATTTAATGCCAACAAGGTTTTTTCAGCTTGATCAGTGACATTAGGTTCATCGTACAATAACCCCAGAGCCAGAAAAAATGCATCAACATTACTTAAAACAGGGTCCCCAGGTGTCAGGGAGAAAGCCCAATCCTGAGGATCGCCACAACCGGCAACCCTGCAAGATTGGTAGCAATATTCCGAACTTCAGTGGCAAGCTGATCCACACGGCCAGACAACTGTGCAAACTCCATTGAGAGAAAAAAAAAATCCTCCTCAGCAGCCAGAGAAAAAGAGGGAAAAAAAATGCAACAAACAGGAAAAAAAAAAATCTCTGACAACTTTTTTCTTTCCACACTATTTTTCCCTTCTGTGAGTACCATATAATTTTCAGTTTTGGCCGGTGATACTGTTGTGTTTTGGTAGCTGAGGAGAGCAGGCAAAAACGGCAATACACCAGAGAGGTTGGAATCTACTGGATTGCAGTACCCTGACTAACCACCACAACTAAAGGCAGCCGTGGAGCGTTCCTACGTTGGTCCTAGACGCCTCGTCACAGACTGAGAGGCTAACTACACCTAAAGGTAGAAAGAGGAAAGCTATCTGCCCCGGAGCAGATCCCCAAAGAACATAGGAAGCCCCCAAACATGTAATGGCGGTTAGACAAGAGGAAATATAGACACAGACATAAAATAGTATGAGCAAACGCTGGGGCCCAATCTGCCTTGACAGAAAAGGATAGGAAGGATACTTACTGCAATCCAAAAAAAACCCTAAAAAAGCCAACGCTACTAATTGCAAAAACACCTCAGATCACACGACCTCTACCACCTAAATTAGTTCTCTGGTGTAACAAAACTAAGCCGCAGTCACAGAAAAAAAAACTGGAAAAGGCAAATGAACAAACAGTGGCTCCAGAGGAACCGAGAGGAGACCAAGCCCCCTGGGGAGGGGAACCTGGCCAACCTCACAGAAATGGCAAGCACAAAAACAAAAAAACAGAAAATATCTTATCTGAGAGCAGGAGAAGAGGCAAGACTCAGCAAGCTTCCAAGAGAACCAGGAAACAATGTTGAGACAAGAACAATTGATCACCGGCAACCATGATGGGGGGAAACCTCCCTTATATCCAGCCAGTCCGTGATTCCTGATTGCCAATCCTTATTGAATGGTTCAGTACTGTTTGTAACCACCAGAGGGAGCTTCTGCTCAGAATTAATTTCTAAAACATTCATAACACATGAAGATTTCTTGGGACATGTGGGTAGAGTCATTAAATTTCGCCGGGTTTGCCTGGAGATCGCTGAAGAGGGTGTGGTACGCTCCACGGCTCTCCCGAACTTCAGTAATCGGATGTCTCCAAAACTGCCACCTGTTGTGAATAGGCTGGAAATGAGTTCTGAGCAGAAGCTCCCTCTGGTGGTTACAAACGGTACTGGACTGTCCAGTGAAGATTGTGAGGATTGGGAATCAGGTGTTACTGACTGGTCTTATATAAGGGAGTCGCCTTCCCATCAGGGTTGCCGGTGATCAATTGTTCTGGTCTCAATCCTTGATTCCTGTTTCCTTGGTAGCCTGCTGTGTCGTGTCTGAGTCTCCTGCTAACAGATAAGACATTTTCTTCTTTTTGTTTTCGTGCTTGATTTTTGCATTTTGTCCTGCACTTCTGTGGGGGCCTTCAGGGTCCCCTCTGGGGGCTTTTGCCCTCTCTGTTCAGTTCAGCCACTGATGTTTGTACATTTGCTTTTTCCAGTTTTTTCAGTGGCTGCTGTTTTGATTTTGGTTACACCAGAGAACTAATTTAGGTGGTAGAGGTCGTGTGATCTCAGGTGTTTTTGAAATTAGTAGAGTTGGTGCTTTTCAGGGTTTTTTGGGATTGCAGTAAGTGCCCTTCCTATCCTTTTCTATTTAGTAAGTTTGGGCCCCAACGTTTGCTCATACTATTTTCTGTCTGTGTCAGTATTTCTTCTTGTCTAACCGCCATTACATGTTTGGGGGCTTTCTATGTTCTTTGGGGATCTGCTCCGGGGCAGATAGCTTTCCTCTTTCTATCTTTAGGTGTAGTTAGTTTCTCAGGCTGTGACGAGGCGTCTAGGACCAACGTAGGAACGCTCCACGGCTGCCTCTAGTTGTGGTGGTTAGTCAGGGTACTGCAATCTCATAGTTTCCAACTGCTCTGGTGTATTGCCTTTTTTACCTGTACTCCTCAGCTACCGAAACATAACAGCCACCGCTGCCGTCTTCGCTGTCTCTTTCTCTCCCTTTGTTGCTGGCAAGCAAATGCAAAAGCCAGAAACAGCGCGATGTCCAGATCCAAGTTGAAGCGAAAACTCTCCCAACGCAGATCCATGGTGACACAGGAAACAGCAGCAAAATCTGAAGAATTCAGCTGTAACAGGGTCTATATAAAGAAGTCCCATGACATTGGTGGAGTCTGTTACAAGGATTTTCCTCCTGTGGAAATATGACACTTTGAGAAAGCATGCCCCTAAAAAAATGCAAACGCATGCAAAAACGCTTGATAACGCATGCAAACGCTGCGTTTTTTTGTCGTTATGCGTACATTGATGCGTTAAAAAACCATGTGCTTGCAAGAGCTTGTATGCATTTTTAATTGCGCACAACGACGTAAATGTAAAACTAGCCTAATAGAACAATGCAAATCTGGGTAATTATACTTGTTTCCTATAAAAGGATAATTTAAAAAATGGAAAAGTGTCTTAAACCAGAGATCCTTTATGTAATTCTGCCTTCAATACTTCTATACAAACCATACCAGCTGGCCCTCCACTACACAGGTCCTATGGCAATATCTTAACTCATAGACAATACAAACAATAGATACAAAGAGATGGATATTAGTATTAAAAGCAGTTTATTAATCCTTGGTTTACAAGTTTTAAAGGGGCGGTCCGATAGCTCTCTCTTCTATGTAGTCTGGTATCAGGTGCGGATAGATGCTGTTGAACTTGATTAGGACATTTCGTCTCATCTGATTAATAAGACACCATAATTATTAGGTATTTGTCTGATGTTTGCCTCAGCAACTGTCCCGGATCATGTATACCAGACAAGGGCTGGTCAACCTCTTTAAGATGCAGTTACCGTATATACTCATGTATAAGCCGAGATTTTCAGCACCTTTTTCTGTGCTGAAAATGCCCCCTCGGCTTATACACGAGTCATATGGCAGAAACCAGCGGGGGAGGGGATGCGGGGGCAGGAGTCGGTGGCTGGGACATCATACTCACCCTCCCCGTGCCATCGCTGAACGTCCCTGCAATCCTGCGTTCTCCCCGGCTTCCTGCAGCTCTCCCCGGCTTCCTGCAGCTCTCCAGCGCTGAGCGGTGACGTAATACCCGCTCATTAAGGTCATGTAATATGGATGCGACGCCACTCCCATGGGCGTTGCCTCCATATTCATGGCCTTAATGAGCGGTATTACGTCACCGCTCAGCGCTGGAGAGCTGCAGGAAGCCGGGGAGATCTGCAAGAAGCCGGGGAGAACGCAGGATTGCCGGCCGGGACGTTCAGCGATGGCACGGGGAGGGTGAGTATGATGGAGGATGGGGGGAGCATGGAGGAGGACAAGGAGCATGGAGCAGGACGGGGGAAGGACGGAGAGCACGGAGCAGAACGGGGGAGGACGGAGAGCACGGAGCAGAACGGGGGAGGACGGAGAGCACGGAGCAGGACTGAGGGAGGACGGAGAGCACGGAGCAGAAGGGGGGAGGACGGAGAGCATGGAGCAGAACGGTGGGAGGACAGAGAGCACAGAGCAGAACGGGGGGAGGACAGAGAGCATGGAGAACGGGGGGAGGACAGAGAGCACGGAGCAGGACGGGGTGGGCACAGAGAAGAATGGGGGAGTGCAGAGCTGGATGGGGGAGCACAGAGCAGGACGGGGGAGGATGGAAACACGAGCAGGACAGGATAATGGAACAGGAGGAGGGGAGCACAGAGGAGAATGGGGGCGCACAGAGCTGGATGGGGGAGCACAGAGCAGGACGGCAACTTATACACCCGGCTTATACGCGAGTCAATAAGTTTTCCAAGTTTTTCGTGGCAAAATTAGGGGGGGTCGGCTTATACACGGGTCGGCTTATACATGAGTATATACGGTATATTGTTTACAAAAAAATGAAGTATTCTACATACAAGATGAAATATTTCGGATTGTTATATCCATTCTACCTGTTATTGCTCATTGCATACAGCACATGTCCTAATCATTATCATTTAGTGATCTAAATTGCTTCCCTTTTAGGCTTGTGACTTAACTTTTACTGTAAATTTTTTGGTACTCTTCGTCTATAAAATAAATTTAGAAAATATCAAGTGGCTACTTCTCTGTGTAATTTCTCTTACGTGTAAGGAAATATAAATTTCTTTGTTAAATATTTTCCAATTCCTGATATGAAAATGGCTTCTCCACTGTGTGTATTCATTGATTTATGAAAAGAGTAGATTTACAAGAACATTTCCCACATTCTGGACATGAAAATGGCTTCTCTCCTGTGCGAGTTCTCAGATGTGCAGCAAGATTTAATTGGTTGGTAAAACATTTCCCACATTATGAACACGAAAATGACTTCTCAACTTTGTGAGTCTTGTCATGTCTAACAAGATTTGTTTTGTTTGCAAAACACTTTCCACATTCCTGACATAAAAATGGCTTCTCCCCTGTGTGACGTCTCTGATGTGCGCATAATTTTGCTTTTTTGATCAAACATTTCCCACATTCCGAACAAGAAAATGGCTTCTCCCCTGTGTGAGTTTTCTTATGTGCAACAAGATTTGTTTTGGTGGTAAAATATTTCCCACATTCTGGACATGAAAATGGCTTCTCCCCTGTGTGACTTCTCAGATGTACAGTAAGACTTGCTTTCTTGTAAAAACATTTCCCACATTCCGAACAAGAAAAAGGCTTCTCTCCTGTGTGAATTTTCTTATGTGCAACAAGACTTGTTTTGTAGCTAAAATATTTTCCACATTCTGAACATGAAAATGGCTTCTCCCCCATGTGAGTGCTTTTATGTTTAATGAGATACCCTTTGCAAGGAAAACATTTTCCACATTCTGCACAAGAAAATGGCTTCTCCCCTGTGTGACTTCTCTGATGTACAGTAAGACTTGATTTCTTGGTAAAACATTTTCCACATTCCGAACATGAAAATGGCTTCTCCCCTGTGTGAGTGCTTTTATGTTTAATGAGATCCCCTTTGCTAGTAAAACATTTCCCACATTCTGTACATGAAAATGGCTTCTCCCCTGTGTGACTTCTCTGATGTACAGTAAGACTTGTATTCTGAGTAAAACCTTTCCCACATTCTGGACATGAAAATGGCTTCTCCCCAGTGTGAGTGCTTTTATGCTTACGGAGATCCCCTTTACAAGTAAAACATTTCCCACATTCTGCACATGAAAATGGCTTCTCCCCTGTGTGAATTCTCTGATGTATAGTGAGACTTGCTTTCTTGGTAAAACGTTTTACACATTCTGAACATGAAAATGGCTTCTCCCCTGTGTGAGTGCTTTTATGCTTACGGAGATCCCCTTTACAAGTAAAACATTTCCCACATTCTGCACATGAAAATGGCTTCTCCCCTGTGTGAATTCTCTGATGTATAGTGAGACTTGCTTTCTTGGTAAAACGTTTTACACATTCTGAACATGAAAATGGCTTCTCCCCTGTGTGAATTCTCTGATGTACAGTGAGACTTGCTTTCTTGGTAAAACATTTTCCACATTCTGAACATGAAAATGGCTTCTCTCCTGTGTGAGTGCTTTTATGCTTACTGACATCCCCTTTGCAAATAAAACATTTCCCACATTCTGAACATGAAAATGGCTTCTCCCCTACGTGAATTCTCTGATGTACAGTAAGATATGATTTCTTGGTAAAACATTTCCCACATTCTGCACATGAAAATGGCTTTTCCCCAATGTGATTTCTATGATGTACAGTAAGATTTTCTTTCTTGGTAAAACATTTCCCACATTCTGCACATGAAAATGGCTTCTCCCCTGTGTGAATTCTCTGATGTGCAGTAAGATTTGTTTTCTTGGTAAAACATTTCCCACATTCTGAACATGAAAGTGGCTTCTTCCCTCTATGAGCTTTTTGATGTTCAGCATCCCTTTTCTTGTTTTTATTTTGCTTATCAGTCAGTAATAAATCAGAAGATTGACTCTGTTGATAAGGAATAGATGACAGATTTTTGCTGTGACCGGCAGGAGGTTTATCTGCAATAATGTCATGCTCTTCATATATACACGGTATGGCACCATAATCAGTTGCTTCAAAATCAGTAACTGTGAGATGTCCCTCTGACGCACAGTCATCTGCCAAGAAATAAAAACAATTTTTTCAGAAATTCTGCATTTAGCAACAAATTGTATTAAAATTCAATTACTAGGGGACGAAGACGGGTACAAACTGAAGACTTCAATGTGAGGACTAGTAGTTTATGATATTAAGCCAAGAGGTTGCACAATTTTTAGTTCCTCTTCTAATGATACCATTGTTATAGCTTTATGTTTCACTGTGCTCGTCAATAATGAAATGTTCAGTGGAGAATCATAAAGAGGCCTGTAAGTCAGTACTATTAGGCGGTGTCTGTCTCATACACACCCTGGTAGCTACATGAATTATCGCACAGAACAAGGCAAAGTGGAGGAGCAGGATGGTCGTGTACAGAGAAGCCATGACATTAGAGCAGGTATAAGGTTGGACTAGTTCATGTATTTTTGTATGTATTTTCATTACAAAATTAAGGAGCAAAGAGAAATAAAAGGAGGACAAGTGAATCATTGGCTTTTAAGAACTATATGGAAGCATTGGGACACCTGGAAATTAATTTGAGACAGTGTTGTTATCCTGTCATGGTTGCCAGTCTCTGGTCCTTGGGTTATTACACAGCTTCAGCTACATAAAATGTATTGTATACTCCTTACAGAAAAATTTGGCCATTTCTGCATCAAGATGAGTTCCGTTTTTTTTGTTCAAAGCACTGAAACTTAGAAAAATATCATATTAGCCCCTACACCCCTCACACTGTTTTAACCTTCCTGACAACGGTTCCCGGGGACTCAGACTGTTTTTTTTATTCTTATTCAAAATTTTATATTTTTATAATACACAACAAAAGCAATCATATCAACAGGTTCACACGAACACACCATATGGCATATTAGCTACTAAAATAGAGAATTGTTTAGTTACATCAAAACAAACAACTCCATACGGTATCAACAGTGGTTTGCAAAAGACAATTGACAACCTGTTAAACTAAATAACAAGAAGAGAAAAGAGAAGAAATGTTTATAGGGACCATGAGGACAAATCACTAAGGCAGACGGAAAATGAACTGATACCAGCATATCAAATATCGTAAAAGGATAAGGCAGCAAGTATCTTAGCATGTTTTGGTACATTGACGAGGATAAGAAGGATTCCCAATTAAACCATTTTGCAGCCACTTTGTTAGCTGCCTCTTGTGTATGGGCTATCAGGGATTCCATCCAGTGAACTCTAGCCACCTCCCCAAACCATTCCTCTAGCGAAAGCGGGTCTAAGGACTTCCATTGTCGTGGAATTACCACCTAAGCAGCCTGAAGAAGGTGATTTCTTGAAATGGGAAACATAAATAGTAGAATTGCTTCCGGCTTTTAGGGATTGATACCCCGTCATTTCTTTAATTGCTTTAAGAACACCTTACCAGAATCCCGCCAAGGCCGGGCACACCCACCATACATGCGACATCAACCCACATGGGTCCCACATCACCAGCACAAGTTGGATACTCCCGGGAACCATTTATGCAAGACAGAAGGAACACGATACCATCTTGATACTATTTTATAACTGGTTTCATGAGCTTTAGTGGCTACATTAGATTCATGACAGAGAAGGAAACATTTATACCATTGTTTTCTTGTAAAGGTTTGATGGAGCTCCCTTTCCCACGCCTTACAAAAAGGGGGAAGCATATCCAGATCACTATTGAATAAAATCTTATAGATATCGTCTGAGACTGTTGTTTTTTTCCAACACATTGTTCTTCATGTTAGTGGTAAACATAGGCTGAGATTTTTTTGCGTTCTTTGGGAACATATCTGAATTTTGGCAAAAAATTAAGACATTTTTGCAATTTTGAAACTTTTAATTTGTATGTCCTTAAACCAGATAGTTATATCACAAAGAATAGTTAATAGACAACATTTACCACATGTCTACTTTACATCAGCACAATTTTTTAAACATATTTTTTTATGTTAGGAAATTAGAAAAATTTAAAATTTGACCAGCAATTTCTCAATTTACAAAAACAATTTTTGTAATGACCACATCACATTTGAAGTCACTTTGAGGGTTCCATATGAGAGAAAATACCCACAAGAGACATTTTAAAAACTGCGCCCCTCAAAGTGCTGAAAACCACAGTCAAGAAGTTTATCAACCCTTTAAGGGCTTCCCAGGAATTAAAGCAATGTGGAAGGAAAAAATAAAAATTTACCTTTTCCACTCAAAAATGTTGATTTAGCCCCTAAGTTTGCATTTCAACAAGGATAACAGGAGAAAATGGACATTACAATTTGTTGTACAATGTCTCCTGAGTACGCTGATACACTATATGTGGTAGAAAACTAATGTTTGGGTGCACGGCCGGGCTCGGAAGGGAAAGAGCGCAAAATTGGCTGGAATAGATAAGGGATGCCATGTCGCATTTGCCGAGCTACTGATATGCCGAAACAGGGGAAAGCCCCACAAATGATCCCTGTTTTGGAAACTACACCCCTGAAGGAACTTATCTAGAGATGCGATGAGCACCTTGAACCCACAGGTGCTTCACAGAATTTTATAATGTTGAGCTGTGAAAATGAAAAAAAAAATTTTTTCCCTAAAAAATGTTGCTTTTGCCCCAATTTTTTTTTCACAAGGATAACAGGAGTAAATTGACCCCAAAATTTGTTGTGCAATTTCTCCTGTGTACGATGATACCATATGTGTAAGTGGAAAACAACTGTTAGGGCACACAGCAAAACTCGGAAGGGAAGGAGCAGCATTTGACTTTTGAAGCGCAAAATTGGCTGGAATAGATAGCGGACACAATTTCACATTTGCACAGCCCCTGATGTACCTAAACAGTGGAAACCCCCCTATTTTGAAAACTACACCCCTTAAGGAATATATCTAGAGTGGTGAACACCTTGAACCCACTCTTTAACGAATGCCCCTCGTATATCTTATTAACACACTTTTTATTAACTCTTAATGGTTAACATGTTTTTTTTTTATCAAAAAAATGCAAAAGCCATCCCGCCTCATCAAGATCACCATAGTTGGTACAGTCCTAACTCTAATATTAAAAACCTCACGGTTTGTCAAGTAACAGTAAAGTAAAAAAAAATAAAGATTATTATTATTAACATCCATGTAGATAAGGACTGAGAGGGACAAGAGTCCAACTACATGCATGTCAATTGATAAGTGGTAAGGTTTTTAATATTAGAGTTAGGACTGTCCCAACTACGGTCGCCGTGACTAGGTGGGATGGCTTTCCCATTTTTTGATCAAAAAATAATTTAACTAAGTACTGTATATTTTCAAGCATTATGCTATTTATTTACTGCCGGATATTTAATCATTATATTTCTGTGTTTGCTTTTTTCTGTTTAGTCGCTAGTGTGAACGTGCGCTTACATGCTGCATGCACACCAGTTTATGTCCCAGTTCATACCTTTGAATATTTGTCTGTGTGTTTGCATTATGTGCATATAAAGGTGTGGCCTGCCTTTCTTTTGAGCTGGGCATTATTGATGTGGTCTCCCTAGGCTGTGTGTCCACTTGTTTGGGCTCAGTCCCTATCAGTCCTTATCTACATGAATGTTACTTGACAAATGGTAAGGTTTATAATATTAAAGTTAGGACTGTCCCAACTATGGTCGCCTTGAAGAGGTGGGATGGTTTTCGCATTTTTTCACACTAATAAAATAGGGATTTTTGTGTACTCACCGTAAAATCCTTTTCTCCAAGCCAATCATTGGGAGACACAGACCATGGGTGTATGCTGCTGCCACCTGGAGGCTGACACCAAGTAATACAAAGAAAGTTAGCTCCTCCTCTGCAGTATACACCCTCATGCTGGCTCCCAGAGAACCAGTTCAGTGCAAAAGTAGCGGATCAATAACATATAGGAGTATACATGTCAATTTACAGGACAGGCACAAAACAGGGTGGGTGCTGTGTCCCCCAATGATTGGCTCGGAGAAAAGGATTTTAAGGTGAGCACACAAAAATCCCTATTTCTCCTTCACCTCATTGGGGGACACACACCATGGCACGTCACAAAGCAGTCCCTGGGTGGGGAATAACAGAACAGGCCTAGCAGAACTAATGCCTAAAAGTGCGCTACCGTAGCCTGCGAGTCCGCCTGCCCAGACTCACATCTGCGAAAGTGTGGATGTGAATATGATAGTGCTTCAAGAAAGAGTGCGGACAGGATAAAACCGCCATCTTGCCGGCCTGCTGTGCTGACACCTGGTGCCTAATGGCCCAAAAGCCCCTATCGATCGAGTAGTGTGCCCTGATCCCTGCTGGGATAGGCTGGCTTCTGACGCAGAAGGACTCCCGTAAGGAGGAATGAATCCACCTGGCGATCATAGTAGATAAAACGGCTAAAACCCTTCCTGTGACCATCAGGAAGCCTGAATACAGCGTCCGACCTACGGATGGATGCCATCCTCGATACAAACCTTCTGAGAGCTCTCACCTAGTTCAGAGTATGGAGAACTCGTTCTACTTTGTGGAAGTACGATATCACCTTGACAACAAGGGACGAGAAAGGCCTGAGGCCAACCTTTTCTTCAAGAAAATAAGGAAAGGTGTCTGAAAAGACAGAGCCGGACCTCTGAAAAAGTCGCCTAACTGACGTGACCGCAGAGGAAAAAAGTACGACCTTCCATGACCATAAGGTCAATCCGGATCAAAAGAAGTCTCCTGTAAGACCCCAGGACCAGATAAGGTCCAAAAAAAATCGAGCGGTATGTGATAGTGAAGTGCCACATGAGATACTCCCTGCGTAAAAACTTTACTTGCAGATTTGTTGCAATAAAGGGGGAGGTATCCGTGATTCCTGCCCCAGGCAAAATGTGTACTGAGGCAGCCTTACAGCATTAGTTGGACCCAACTTGTTGCGAGAGTCCCTCCGAGGTCAGAACTGGAGTACTTTGGCGTTCAGTCAGGACGCAATAAGATCTACATTCGAGTGCCCTAGCGAAGACAGCTTTGTCGTATGACTTCTGGATGAAGTTACCACTTGCCTGAGGCGAGACCGTGATGCTGAAGAAGTCTGCAGCCCAGTTTCTCACTCCTGGGATGAGCCCTGCCGAGATCACCTGAATTTTGATGGGGCGACCCGCCAGAAGACAGTGGAACTGCTGTAGGGCTAGTGATATCACTCGGATCTCCAGAACGTCAATCGGGAGTCCGAGTTGGCTGGCGGCCTTGAGTAGTGTGGAGAAGACTGGCCATTGGTAGACACTCCTAACATTAAACTGGAAAAAAAAAAGGATCTCCCCTAGTTGAGGGAGGAACTCAAGCCCTCTGACTGAGAGCCAGTCTGACCCGCAGAGGCAAGCACAGCAAAGGGGACTGCTTTTAATGCCACCCCCCTTTTTTTCCAGAACACTCATAGCAACTCAGATGGATTGAGAGGAAGAGGGACATAGTAATCAAGCTCCAAGGCCATGTCTAGAGTGAGAAGTACCAACCCTCTGGAGGTGTCCAGGAACATCCTCAAAAAGGATAACCGCTGGGCTTGAAGTGGGAAAGATCTACTTAGGCTTAACAGTCAGCCCCGGCGACGCAGGGTATCGCAAGTGATACATACAGCCTCAGAGCAGTTCTCGAAGTACGGTCCTTTGACTAGAAAATTGCCCAGCTAGGACAGGGTGACCATGCCCCGGAAGTGCAAGAAGGACATGACAGCTGCCATGACCCTTGTGAATACTATGGGAGCGCTAACCAGGCCGAAGGGCAAAGCTATTCGCGAATGGCAAAGTGCAGAAATATTTGGTGAGGGAAAAAAATTAGAATGTGGAGGTAAGCATCCCGAATGACGGTGGATGTGAGAAACTTCATCTTTTCCCATTGAGGTAATAACCAAACGAAGGAATTCCATCCAAAAAAGGTGGACCGTAATAAACTTGTTAGAAATTTGAGGTCCAGGATCGGTCCTTTGTTCCTGCGTGGGAAACACCTTGATTGGGAGTAAGTAGTGGGCCAGCCTGGATTGATCCCAACTTCTCACAGAATAACCGACCACTCTGGTAAGAGAGAGATGTTGGAGGCTGTTTGGATGCAGAGTTCGCTTTCCATATTCTGAGCCATAATGCCCTTCTGATTGTAATGCCATTTGCTGCTGAGAATGCCGCATAAGTAGTCGCATCCAAAGAGGCGTGGGCACAGTCTCCTACTCGAAAGAATTTGCCAGTTGTGCTGCCTCAGGGAGTAGGTTACTGTTTCCAGTTGGGATACTGGAGGGTCTACTACAGTAGATTCGGCCCAAACTTCCTTTAGATCTCCTTTTTTTTGCACATACCCAGAGAAGCTGCCGGACGGTGGAATGCGCAGTTGTATCCAGCAAGGCAGGATAAACAGTCTCTTGCTGTCACTGCTGTCATTGGACTGTGCAGAGTTAAGATGATGAACCCTCGATCCACCATCCCCTAAACGTGGCGGTGGAAATGGACTGCCACCTTGCATCATCCGCTAAACAGTTGTGATGCAGTGGGGGCTGCTCGGACGCCAAAAGGAGGGTGCCTCGGTACATCCACGGAGTTCAAGTTCCCTGGTGGACAGGGCTAGTTGTCTGGCAATGGGCTGGCTGCAGAAGAGGAACCATAGAGGCGACACTATGTGCTCATCTGTTCATGGTGTGGGGAGATGGGAACCTTGAAAGGATCAGTCGCCCGTCATCCGATAAAAAAATGAAAAAGGACTTTTGAGCTGAGAACCAGAACCGTCATGGTATCCCACGTAGCAGGGGTGGATACATGGATGCGACACTCCACATGTACGCCTGTTGCCTGAAAAAGAATACCGTGGTTCAGGTTTCTGCCGAGTGAGTCCTTTATCCGGATGCTACAATCCGGGTGAATGCAAATGCACTATGAGGGAGTTTAGTCATCTTGAAGGACAGTGCGTGATCCGGAGCAAAGCCGGAGTTCTCGTCAACTTAACCCCTTCACCCCCAAGGGTGGTTTGAACGTTAATGACCGGGCCAATTTTTACAATTCTGACCACTGTCTCTTTATGAGGTTATAACTCTGGAACGCTTCAACGGATCTTCGCGATTCTGAGATTGTTTTCTCGTGACATATTGTACTTCACGTTAGTGGTAAAATTTCTTCAATGTAACTTGCGTTTATTTTTGAAAAAAACGCAAATATGGCGAAAATTTTCAAACTTTGAATTTTTATTCCCTTAAAACAGAGACATATGTCACACAAAATAGTTAATAAATAACATTTCCCACATGTCTACTTTACATCAGCACAATCTTGGAACCAAAATTTTTGTTTGTTAGGAAATTATAAGGGATAAAAGTTGACCAGCGATTTCTCATTTTTACAACAAAATTTACAAAGCCATTTTTTTAGGGACCACCTTACATTTGAAGTCACTTTGAGGGGTCTATATAGCAGAAAATACCAAAAAGTGACACCATTCTAAAAACTGCACCCCTCAAGGTACTCAAAACCACATTCAAGAATTTTATTAACCCTTCAGTTGATTCACAGGAGCTGAAGCAACGTGGAAGGAAAAAATGAATATTTAACTTTTTAGCCACAAAAATGATCTTTTACAAACTTTTTTTTTTATTTTCACAAGGGTAAAAGGAGAAAATGGACAGATAAAGTTGTTGTACAATTTCTCCTGAGTACGCCAATACCCCATATGTGGGGGTGAAACCACTGTTTGGGCACACGGTAGAGCTCGTAAGGGAAGGAGGGCCGTTTGACTTTTTCAAACTAAAATTGGCTGGAATTGAGATTGGACGCCATGTCGCATTTGGAGAGCCCCTGATGTGCCTAAACAGTGGAAACCCCCCACAAGTGACACCATTTTGGAAACTAGACCCCCTAAGGAACTTATCTAGATCTGTTATGAGCACTTTGAACCCCCAAGTGTTTCACAAAAGTTTATAATGCCTGGGTGTGAAAAAAAAAAAAATTTTACAACACAAAAATGATTTTTCAGTCCCAAATTTTTGATTTTTCCCAAGGAAATTGGACCCCAAAAGTTGTTTTCCAATTAGTCTTGAGTACGCTGATACCCCATATGTGGGGGGGGGGGACTGTTTGGGCGCACGGCAGGGCTTGGAAAGGACGTAGTAACGTTTTGGAATGCAGACGTTGATGGGGGTCATGTTCCGTTTGCAGTGCCCCAGATGAGCCTAAACAGTGGAAACCCCCAAGTGACCCCATTTTGGAAACTAGACCCCCTAAGGAACTTATCTAGATGTTTAGTGAGCACTTTGAACCCCCAAGTGCTTCACACAAGTTTATAATGCCCGGCATGAAAATAAAAAATCCTAATTTTTTCCCACAAAAATTATCTTTTAGTCACTAATTTTTTATTTTCCCATGGGTAACAGGACAAATTGGACAACAACTTTTGTGTTCCAATTTCTCCTGAGTACGCTAATACCCCATATGTGGGGGGGAACCACTGTTTGGGCGCACGGCAGAGCTCGGAATGGAAGGAGCGCCATTTGACTTTTTCCAACCAAAATTGGCTGGAATTGAGATTGGACGCCATGTTGCATTTGGAGAGCCCCTGATGTGCCTAAATAGTGGAAACCCCCCACAAGTGACCCCATTTGGGAAACTAGACCCCCTAAGGAACTTATCTAGATCTTTGGTGAGCAATTTGAACCCCCAAGTTTATAACGTAGAGCCGTAAAATTAAAAAATAATTTTTTCCACAAAAATGATCTTTTCACCCCAATTTTTATTTTCCCAAGGGTAACAAGACTCCAAAAGGTATTGTGCAATTTGTCCTGAGTACGCTGATACCCCATATGTGGGGGTAAACCACTGTTTTGGTGCATGGCAGAGTTTGGAAGGGAAGGAGCGCAGTTTGACTTTTTCAAAGCAGAATTGGCTGGATGCCATGTCGTGTTTGGAGAGCTCCTGATCTGCCTAAACAGTGGAAACCCCCGACAAATGACACCATTTTGGAAACTAGACCCTCAAGGAACTTATCTAGATGTGTGGTGAGCACTTTGAACCCCGAAGTGCTTCACAGAAGTTTATAACGTACAGCCGTAAAAATAAAAAATCCTTTTTTTACAAAAATGATTTTTTCGCCCCCAATATTTTATTTTCACAAGGGTAACAGTAGAAATTGGACCCCAAAAGTTGTCCAATTTGTCCTGAGTACGCGGATACCCAATATGTGGGAGAAAACTACTGTATGGGCGCACGTCAGGGCTCGGAAGAGAAGTAGTGACGTTTTGGATTGCAGACTTTGATGGAATGGTCTGAGGCGTCATGTCGCATTTGGAGAGCCCCTGATGCGCCAAAACAGTGGAAACCCCCCACAAGTGACCCTATTTTGGAAAATAGACACCACAACCAACTTATCTAGATGTGTGGTGAGCGCTATGAAGCCCCAAGTGCTTCACAGAAGTTTATAACGTACAGCCGTAAAAACAAAAAAATCTTTTTTTTTTTTTTTAAACAAAAATGATATTTTCGTCCCCATTTTTTTTATTATTTTCCCAAGGGTAACAGAAGAAATAAGACAAATTGCACAATAACTCTTGGGGTCCAGAGGACGCTGATACCCCATATGTGGGGGTAAACTAATGTTTGGGCGCATGGCAGAGCTCGGAAGTGAAGGAGCACCGTTTGACTTTTTCAACGCAGAATTGGCTGGAATTGAGATCAGACGCCATGTCACATTTGGAGAGCCCCTGATGTGCCTAAACAGAGGAAACCCCCAATTCTAACTCCAACCCCAACCCCAACACACCCCTAACCC